>JALQSN010000108.1:0-136643 GCA_023690525.1 Holotrichia oblita | reverse complement strand
GTAATAAAACATAACAATATTATATATCAATATTTTATAAAAAACAATTATAATATAACATTAATGTAATAAATTATCAGATATATCGACAAATTAATAGAATGATAATTCGTATATATTGATAGGTTAACAACTGAACAGGTATTACCCCATATTCAAATAATAGAAAATGTATTTAAAATATACACATGATATACTCCATCACGCATATATTTTCCTACCCAGTATAAGCATAGAGCGTGATGGAGTCACTGTGTGGCGTAACTGATAAAAATTAAAAGAAATACACTTTTACTTTTTATCAGTTACGCAGTATATATTCGTATTTAAAATAATAATTACTATGTGGGACTAATTTAATAGTCCTAGATATGAATTGAAGATAATGATTGACACTAAATGACTATTGTGATAGTATGATAATAACTATTTCAATAGTCATAATTAATTCATAATATCATAATAAAATGTAGCTCACATTATGTTTAAAAGAAAGGAATACAATGGAAAAAATAAAGATTACTTTAATTCTATGTTTAGTATTAACAGTACTTGGAATGACAGCATGCAAGAGCGTAAAAGAAGATGATAATGATATACAAAATAATATTGATGCAAATACGAATTATGATAACACACACATACCCGATAAGAATGCAGATATTACAAATGGAGTTATGAAAAATGAGTCTGATAATAATATTACTGATACACTAGCAGAAGACAATGTCGTAAATTCTTCTGATCGTACAGATTTAATTCTAAAAGATGCGTTACTAGAAAATTATATTGAAAAACAGATTTATATTGGTTCAGAAGATGCAGATCAAAAAGAGTACTTTAGTTCGTATGTATTTAACGTAGATGGATATATCGAGTATTATTTTACCAATGATATGAATGGTGATACGATTGTATGGAAATATATTCTTAATGATGATAATTCATTAAAAAAAGAAGAAGTGACATGGCTGAATGGCTTAAAAAATAAAATCGATCAAAAACGTATTACAATACTCTTGGGAGAAGACAAAAACTATTATGCACATTATGTCGAAATGGGAGAACGCTCACATCTAGTAAAGAAAGAAGGAGAAGGGTTTATTGAAATTAATATTTTAGACTGGGATAAAGCAGAATATAGGAATTATTATGAGATTCCTGATCAAGTTGCAGTTTTAAAAAATGGGAATATTGTTATGGCTTCTCGTACTGAAACATGTTACATATATAGTAAAGATAGTGGAGAGATTATTAATACCTTTTCATGTGGACAGTATTATAGCATGATTACAAAAGATAATTATGTCATTGTATTAGATGATGAGAATCAGTCAGTTCTTATATATGATGCCGAACAAGGAAAAATAGTCAATGAGATATATGGAAATTTTGATTCAGGGACATTATTCTTTGCAGAGGGAGATACATTATATGCTTGCTGTAGACAAGGGATACTAAAGACAGAACCCTATAAGGCTTCATGGGAGCTGGTATTAAAATCAGGAACCTTTCGATTTGCTAATCAAGATTCTTATAGGTTTTATGTAAAGAATAATGTTTTTTATGTCCTTTATCATAGTGATTTAAACAATTTTATGCAATATACAGAACGAACAGATGAAGATAAAGTATCATCTGACCTTAAAATATATTCATTAAGAGACAGCGAAGCAATCCGTGAAGTAATCATTGAATTTCAGTTAAAATATCCAGATATTCAAATAGTTTATGAAGTTGGTGAAGCAGAATCTGGTTCAGCCACTATATCAGATAGCATACGCACGTTAAATACAAGGATAATGAATGGAGAAGGTCCTGACATTATTGTTTTAGAGGGACTTCCTGCAGATTCATACATACAAAAAGGTATTTTAGCTGACTTACAAGATGGAATAAAGGAATATAAGGAAGAGCTTCATCAAGGAATCTTGAACGAATTTATTATGGAGGATGGGACTATTTATACGCTTCCAGTTAGTTTCAATCTTCCAATTTTTTATACCGTACCAGAAAGTGAAAAAGCAACATCCTCATTAAATGATTTAGTCAGGATATCAGAGAGCATGAATGAACCGTTAACTGCTGATATGACATTTGATGAAGCATTTTATTTATTATATCATTATTATCCGACAAAGATATTCTCTGAAAAAAATGAAGTTCTGGTTGATAATTTAAAGGAATTTATAACATTAATAAAACGGTTTTGTGATTCAGAGAATGTTTTTGAAACACAACAAGGAGAATACAGTTATGATGAATTAGAGGGAGGTTATTCTGATTTTTTCTTCCAAAATATTAAGCTAGTGCTTCATAATATGAAAGGAATGCGGCATTTTATAAATCAGCCTGAAATATTAAAGCGAATCGGAGGAAGTATGTACACTAATCAAAATTCTTTTATACCGATTGGATTATTGGGGATTAATAAATCATCCAAAAACCAATCAAAAGCTTTTTTATTTTTAAAAGAAGCGTTATCTTATGATTTACAATGTAAAAATCAGGGTATTGACTCAGCAATCGGATTTCCAGTAAATCAGCTTGCGATAGAAAGAATGAGAGAATTTGATAAATCACAGTGGATTAATGCATGGGGACCCAATATTGAAGATGGAGCTAGATGCTATAATAAACAAGATGCCTCAAAATTGGTCGATATGATTAATAACCTAGATAAATGCTGGCTGATGAATGAGACCTTATTTCAAATCTTACAGGAGGAAGTTATTCCATATTTAAAAGGAAACATAGGAATAGACAATACAGTTGAAAAGATTAAAAATCGTCTTGAATTATATTTGTTTGAATAAATATAAATTGAGAGTGACGTATATGTTTAGCAAAAGAAGTTGAAAAAGATAAAATTGAAACGATTGTAAATATTAAGCAACGCCTTATATGTTTATAAGAAAGGAATACAATGAAGAAAATAAAGCTTACTTTAATTCTATGTTTAATATTAACAGTACTTGGATTAGCAGGATGTAAGAGTGCTAAAGAAAATGATAATGATATGCAAAATAACAATGATACGAATACGAATTATGGAAACACACGTATTCCTGAGCAAAAGACAGACAGCCATAAGGAGGTTGCAAATAATGAATCTGATCATGTAGATACTACAAGAGGTGATGATGTTTTAAATATTTCTAATCATACAGAATTAATTATAAAAGATGCATCATTAGACAATTATATTGAAAAACGTATTTTCATCGGTTCTTTAGAATCAGTACCAAAAGAGTCTTTTGCATCCTCTGTATATAATAAAGATGGCTATATTGAACATTATTTGGCTAGTGATGTTAAGGGTGATACAATTGTCTGGAAATATACTCTTAATGATGATGATACTTTAAGTAAAGAAGAAGCAACATGGTTGAATCAATTGAAAAATAAAATTGACCATAAACGCATTATTGTGTTTATGGGAGAGGATGATAATTATTATGCTCATTATATAGAAAGTGGAGAACGCTCACGCCTCGTAAAAAAAGAAGATGATGGATTTATAGAAATTCCAATTATAGACTGGGATATAACAGAAGACAGAGATTTTTACATGATTATAGATCAGGTAGCGGTGTTGAAAAATGGAAATATAGTTATGGCTTCTCGTGGCAAAAAATGCTATATCTATGATAAAGATAGCGGCGAGATTATAGATATTTTTCCATGTGGGCAATATTATAGTATGATAACAAAAGATAATTATGTAATTGTGTTGGACGAGGATAATAAATCAGCTTTAATATATGATTCAGAACAAGGTACGATAGTTAATAAGATATATGGAAACTTTTCTTCAGAAACATTATTCTTTGTAGATGATGATACCTTATATGCTTGCAGTAGACAGGGAATTATGAAAACAAGATTTGAACAAGATTCATGGGAGTTAGTATTAGAATCGGGAACTTTTAGATTTGCGAATCAAGACCCCCTTCGACTATATGTAAAAAATAGTGATTTTTATATTCTTTATCATAATGACTTATATAGTCTTATGAAATATACAGAACGCACAGAAGAAGACAAGATAACAGACGAACTTAAAATTTATTCATTAAGAGATAATACAGTAATTCGAGAAGTAATTATAGAATTTCAATTAAAGCATCCTGAGATACAAGTTACTTATGAAGTTGGAGAAATAGAATCTGGTTCAACCGCTCTATCTGATAGTATACGCACATTGAATACGAAAATAATGAATGGAGAAGGACCTGATATTTTTCTTTTAGAAGGGCTTCCAATGGATTCTTATATAGAAAAAGGTATTTTGGCTGATTTACAAGATGAAATAAAAGAGTATAGAACAGAGCTTCATCAAGGAATCCTAAATGAATTTGTTATGGAGGACAAAAGCATCTATATGCTTCCTATTAGTTTCAGTCTGCCGATTTTTTATACAGTACCTGAAAGTGAGAAAGGAATATATTCATTGAATGATTTGGTCGATGTATCAGAAAGTATGAACGAACCTTTAACAAGAGCCATGACGTTTGATGATGCTGTTTATTTGCTATATAATTATTACCCGCCTAGAATTATATCAGAAAAAAATGAGATACTGACTAATAATTTAAAAGAGTTTATGATACTGGCAAAACGCTTTTGTGATTCGGAAAATGTTTTTGAAGAGTTAGAATACAGTTACGATAGTCATCTGCCATCACAAAGAGGTATTATGAATGAAGGACTTATGAATTTAATAGACGAAGATATAAAATTTATGTTTCATAATCTAAACGGAATGACATATTTTAATATTCAGCCTGATGGCTTAAAACAAATCGGAGGCAACATGAAGAGTAATCATAATTCCTTTATGCCGGTTGGATTATTAGGGATTAGCCAATTAACCAAGAATAAAGAAATTTCTTTTTTATTTCTAAAAGAGGCTTTATCATATGATATACAAAGCAAAATTCATGGTGAATTAACATCAGTCGGCTTTCCAATAAATCAGTCTGTGATAGAAAAGATAAGAGAGCTTGATGATTCAGATTACCTATACGCATGGGGACCTAAAAATATGACAAATGAAGATGAGGTAACAGTAGTTCGTCATTATAATAAACAAGCTTCCTCTGAATTGGTAGATATGATTAATAACTTAGATACATGCTGGAAAATGAATGAGAGTTTATTTCAGATACTAAAGGAAGGAATTGTTCCATACTTAAAAGGAGATATTGAAATCGACAATGCTGTTCAAAAAATTAAGAGCAGGCTTGAACTTTATTTATTTGAATGATTACATTATATATTCGGCGATAAATAATTCTTTGCTTTACTTGTTTAACAAAGAATTATTTATCACTGACTATATAGATGCCGAATATATATACTCCGTCACCAAAAGATTTTCAGAAAATATTAAGGTGACGGAGTATAGTAAAAATTTGAAAGAGGGTAAAAAATAATGAAACAAAAAACTATATTAATTTTATTCTTCATATTGATGCTGTTTGAATTGACAGGATGTCAAAATAAAAAAAACAATAATATGCTAAATGATGATAATTCAAATGCAAATTATGAAAATGATACATATATATTAAGTGATAATACGGATGTTGCAACAGAAAATGATATTGATGAATCTAACGATATTACAGCAGGAGAAAATATTTCTAATACTTCTGATAATAGTAAAATAATTTTTGAAGATGTATTATTAGAAAATTATATTGAAAAACAGATCTACTTTGGTTCTTTAGATGCAGTACCAAAAGAATCTTTTACCTCTTCTGTATATAATAAGGATGGTTATATTGAGCATTATTTTGCTAGTGATGTTAAGGGTGATACAATTGTCTGGAAATATACTCTTAATGATGATGATACTTTAAGAAAAGAAGAAGTAACCTGGTTAAATCAATTAAAAAACAAAATTGATCGCAAACGTATTACCGTACTTATGGGAGAAGATGGTAACTATTATGCACATTATGTAGAAAGTAATGAACGCTCACATCTTGTAAAAAAAGAAGGGGATGGATTCGTAGAAATTTTCATTCGAGACTGGGATATAACAGAAAACAGAGATTTTTATATGGTTATAGACCAAGCAGCAGTGTTGAAAAATGGGAATATTGTTATGGCTTCTCGGAATAGAACTTGTTACGTATATAGCAAAGACAGCGGCGAGATTATAGATACCTTTCCATGTGGGCAGTATTATAGCATGATTACAAAAGATAATTATGTCATTGTGTTAAATGATGCCAGTCAATCTGCTCGGTCTGTTGTGATATATGATGCTGAACAAGGTAGAATAGTCAACGAGATATATGGAGATTTTGACTCAGCAACATTATTCTTTGTAGATAAAGATACACTGTATGCCTGCTGTAAAAAGGGAATTTTAAAGACAGGGCTTACAGAAGATTCTTGGACACGCGTATTAGAATCAGGAGTCTTTCGATTTTCTAATCAAGACCCTTTTCGATTTTATGTAAAAAATAATAATTTTTATGTTCTTTATCATAGTGATTTTAATAACATTATGAAATATACAAAACGCACAGAAGAAGAGAAAGTAACAGATGAACTTAAAATCTATTCATTAAGAGATAATTCAGTAATTAGAGAAGCAATTGTTGAGTTTCAATTAAAATATCCAGAGATACAAGTTACTTATGAAGTTGGAGAAGTAGAATCTGGTTCCACTACCTTGTCAGACAGCATACGCATATTAAATACAAAGATAATGAATGGAGAAGGACCTGACATTTTTCTTTTAGAAGGGCTTCCAGTGGATTCTTATATAGAAAAAGGTATTTTAGTTGACTTGCAAGAGGAAATAAAAGAATATAGAGCAGAGCTTCATCAAGGAATCTTAAATGAATTTGTGATGGAGGATGGGTCTATCTATACACTTCCTCTTAGTTTCAGCCTTCCACTTTTTTATACTGTACCTGAAAGTGAAAAAGGGATATATTCATTAAATGATTTGGTTGATTTATCAGAAAGCATGAGTGAACCTTTGACGTTAGATATGACCTTTGACGAAGCAGTTTATCTGTTATATAATTATTATACACCAGAAATCATATCAGAAAAAGATGAGATATTAACTGACAATATAAAAGAATTCATGATGTTAGCAAAACGATTTTGCGATTCTGAAAATGTACGTCCTGAAATGAAAGGATATAGTTATGAAAGTGGATTAGGAGGACTCTCGGAATTCGTAGATAACGAAATCAAATTAATATTCTATAATATGAATGGAACTTTATATTATTTTTTACCGTCTACAGCACTGGAACAAATTGGAAGCAATATGCATACCAATCAAAATTCATTTATCCCAGTAGGATTATTGGGGATAAATCAATTAGGTAAAAATAAGGCGATTGCTTTTTTATTCCTTAAAGAAGTGTTGTCTTATGACATACAAAGTAAAAATTATGCAAAAGACCAAAAAATTGGTTTTCCAGTAAATCAATCTGCTATAGAGAAAATAAGAGAGACTGATATGTCATGGACTGTAGGAGATTGGATACGAGGTTCTGAGCATATAGGAATTAGAGGTTATAACAAACAAGAAGCTTCTGAATTGGTCGATATAATTAATAACCTAGATAAATGCTGGTAGATGAATGAAACCTTATTTCAGATTCTTAAGGAAGAAGCTATACCATACTTAAAAGGAAGCATTGGAATAGACAGCGCAGTTGAAAAGATTAAAAATCGGCTTGAGTTATATTTGTTTGAGTAAATCAATTTTATACAAAATTAATGATTGTTATTTAAATAAATTTAGTATATAATAGACGTAAGGAATACACGGAATTCCGTGAAAGGAGACTTCATATGGAATTAGCTAAAATCACATCAAAAGGACAAATAACCATACCAATTGATATACGGAAAAAATTAGGTTTAAAAGATGGAGATAAAGTGTTGTTTATTGAGGATGGAGATAAAATTGTAATGGTAAATTCTACAATGCTAGCTCTCAGAGAAGCACAAGAAGCTTTTATAGGTGAAGCAGAAGGCGCAGGCTTGAAGAATGAGCAAGATGTTGTTGATATGATAAAACAGCTTAGGAAGGAAACCAATCTATGAGGGTCATGATAGATACGAATGTATTAATTTCAGCATTATTGTTTCCTTCAGAAGGTATGAACCAGTTATTTCAAGAAATAGTGATTAACCATAGAATGGTTTTATCGTCATATGTAATTGATGAATTGCATAGTGTAGTTGAGCGAAAATTTCCAAAGAAAATACAAGTCATTGAAAATTTATTAGCTAAAATGAGTTATGAGCTCGTATATACACCTAGGATAATAGAACAGCCATTAGTTGCAATAAGAGATGTTAAAGATTATCCTGTTATATATACGGCAATTATAGAAGATGTTGATATATTATTAACAGGTGATAGAGATTTTGAAGATTTAGATATGGAAAAACCAGAGATACTTACACCAAGTGAATTTATAAGCAGGTATGTACATTAATTAATATCTATCGCAGGTTTGTAAGTTTAAAGGTTATAAAAACAAGTTGGCAAAACGGCTTTTGACATCATTGGTAAATTATGTATGCAAAATCACCATAATAACTATATATTTATTGACATATAACGACTATTGTGATAGTATTATACTACTTAAATAGTCGTTTTAACGATTGTTAATTTAAAATATAATGAAACCATATAAACTTTTTACTTAGGTTATTATAGGAGGTAAACATGGAAATTAAATTATTTGATTCTGAATTAAAAGTTATGGATATCTTGTGGGAAGAAGGAGAATTAACTGCTGGTCAGCTTGCAAAAATATTAAAGGAGCAGACAGGATGGAATAGAAACACTACATACACTGTCATAAAAAAACTGATTGAAAAAGGAGCCATAGAACGTTTTGAACCGAATTTTTCCTGTAAAGCACTGATAACAAAAGAGCAGGTTCAACAATATGAAGCAGAGGAACTAATTGGTAAGCTATTTGACGATTCAGCGGCAGTGTTTTTATCAGCATTTTTAAGCGGTAAAAAACTGTCAGAGGATGAAATAGACCGTTTGAAAAAGATTGTAGATAATTCCAAATAATTGCAGACGAGGTGTCATTATGAGCATTATAAAGATGAGTATGTCAGCAGGTATGCTTGTGACTTCTATTATCCTAATCAGAACCATAGCTTTAAATAAGCTTCCTAAAACAATGTTTTTAATACTTTGGAGCATTGTGCTTTTAAGGCTCTTAATACCAGTTTCAATACCATCAAGGTTCAGTGTATATAATTTTTTTGAAAATGTAATTGATAAAAAAATAGATGATAAAAAAATAGATGATGAAACAACATATAATGAAGCAGCATATGTCAATGAAAACCCTAATGGATATATACCATTAGCAGACCAAACTATTACAAAAGTAAAATATAACATACCATGGCTTACAATCATCTGGATTATCGGTATGTCTGTTTTGATAATTTATTTTTTTATTAGTTATATTAAAAGCTTTAAGAAGCTACGTTTTGCTCTGCCTGTCTGTGGTAATAAATATATAGATGAATGGTTAAAAAGTCATAAGATGATACGCCGTATAAGAATATTATATTCTGATAGAATATCTACTCCAATAGCAACAGGTATAATAAGACCTCGTATAATTTTACCTAAATTTATTAACATGGAAGATGAGCTGTTGTTAAAGCATGTATTAATGCACGAATACTGCCATATTAAACGTAATGATATCCTTTGGAAATTAATATCGGCAAACTGTACTATGCATATATTGGTTCAATCCTTTTGTATGGGTAATGTTCATACTAGCATGTCGTGATTTAGAACTGACTTGTGATGAGATGGTAATTAGAAGATTAGGTTCAGTCGCTAAAGCAACCTATGCATATTCTTTAATAAGCATGTCTGAAAAACAAAGCAAGCTGATTCCTCTCCATATAGGCTTTGGTCAGAATGCGGCTAAAGAGAGGATAGTATCCGTGATGAAATATAAGAGGACATCATTGTTTAGTATTATCCTAGCTGTATTATTAATTATTGGAATACCAGCAGTATTTGCGAGAAGTGCAGTGCAAGATAAAAATGAGATTGACAGTCAGGATATAGATACATACAGTACAGATGCAGATGAATACAGTAATGATACAGATATTTACAGTGGAGATATAAGTATAAAACGCAATGATACAAATGTATATAGCAAAGATACAGACATATATGATACAGATATATATAATAAAGACATAGATATATATAACGATGCTGACTTATATGGTAAGGATGTTGAACATATTAATGATGATAGTTTGGGAATCAATGAAAACAGTAATCAATTTAATCAATCAAAGCAGCTAGCTAAAAACGAGGTAAACGATTCTACCACGCGCATAATGAATTCAATGAATTATATAAGGCTGATGAAATAAATAGTGATATAATTTCATTTACTGAAAAAGATAAAAGCATTGCTGATAATAATACTCTTGATGTTAATAATTCTAATGAAAATATTTTAGAAGATAATATTGAATATATGTATATGATGAGTGAGAATATAGATTTGCAAGATAGTTTGATTGGAACTGCAATTATAGTTATTATGGATAAATCTGAAATAATAATTGAATCTTATTCCTATGATGAATGGATTAAAATGCTAGACGGCAAAAACATGTAAAACACGACATCTATATAGTCGGTGATAAATAATTCTAATGCTTTGTAGCCTAAAAAGCCATATATGCAAGCTTGGAACAAACTTGATTTTTAGACTGAAAATCATGCTAAACAAGTTTAGCAAAGAATTATTAACCGCATAATATATAGCAAATTGTATAATAAGCCTAATGACTCTAAAGTGATATAAGTTAAAAATAATGATTGACACTAAGTGACTATTGTGATAGTATATCAACATAACTATTGCAATAGTCATTTTTGTAATTATAATCGAAACTGTTACAAATTTCATTGATTAATATACTGCATTTTCTAACATAAAGCAGTATATACTCCATCACCAAAGGATTTTCAACGCATATATGCGTTTCAATCGGACATCAAAACTCATATATGCAGAAGCAGGTATGCAGAAGCAGGTATGCTTCTACTTTTGATGTCCGATTTCAAACGCAGTCTACGTTAGAAAATATTAAGGTGACGGAGTATATCAAGAATGATATTATCTGATGAATAAAGTTCATCTTAGCCGTTACAACGACAGAAAGAGAGAATAAAATGATTAAAAAATATATAAGCTTATTTCTTGGTATAGTACTACTTTGTTTTACAATAACAGGCTGTAGTAATGGTAAATTAAATGAAATAGCAAATGAAAATGCAAGCGATTTAGAAAGCACATATCATGATAGTGAAAATAAAAAAAATATAAATCAAGAAAATATAAATCAAAAAAATATAAACCAAGAAAATGTGAATCATGAAAACGTAAACCTAGAAAGTGAAAATCACACAGAGATAAATAAAGAAGATACTAAACAAAATACAAATACATATGAAAAACTGGAAGGCTATATAGAAGAGGAGATAGCTATTGATGCTAAAATTAAAGAAAATACCGAGCAGTATATCGGAATGGTTAAAAACACAGAGAATAAGCTTGAATTATATACAATTGATAAAGAAGCCTCATCTGATAGTCCATTCATATGGAAATATACACTTAATGGAGAAATATGGGAGAAGGATAAGATTACATGGCTTGACAGTCTTAGAAATGAAATCGATCAATGGCGAATTACAATATTGCTTGGAGAAGATGGCGAATATTATGCACATTATGTTGCAGGAAATGAACTGTCTCACATGGTTAGAAAGAATGGAGACGGCATTGTTGAAATACCAATCCCTGATTGGGATAAGTCGCCAGAACGAGATTACTACATGATTCCAGATAATGTTGCTGTACTTAAAAATGGAAATATTGTTATGGCTTCACGGACAAAAAAATGTTTTATATATGATAAAGAAGATGGCTCAATTATTGATATCATAGAAAGAGTAATGTTTTCGAGCCTAATGACAAAAGAGAATACCATTATTATGTTAAATGACGAATTAAATGCTTTTATAATTTATGATGCAGTACAGCAGAAAATCATACATTCCATCAATGGAAATTTTGAAGGAAGAACACTTATTGACTATACTAAGAATGAGATCTATGCATGCTTCAAAAAAGGAATCTATAAAGCAAATCAAAATGATGATGAATGGGTTAAAATATTAGATGGAGGTACATATAAATTTGCAAATAAAAGCGAAACTCTTTTAAAATTCTTCGTAATAGGAGACAGCTTCTATGTACTATATGGCGAAAATGGTGTCAGGCTGATGAAGTATTCTAAAGGGGATGAAAGTATTGAAAAAGAAAAATTGACAATATATTCACTAGAAAAAAATGAAGCAATTAAAAGCATTATCTCTGAATTTCAATTAAAATACCCAAATATTGATATAGTGTATGAGATAGGAATGATTGAAGGAGGTGTCATACAACAGCTGACAGCATAAGAGCCTTGAATACTAGGATATTAGCAGGCGAAGGACCTGATATTTTTATACTTGATGGGCTGCCGGCAAGTTCTTATATTGATAAAGGAATACTAAAAGATATTAATGAAGATATTAAAGGAATTAAAGATGAGTTACATCAAGGGATTGTATCTGCATACACAGACGAAAGAGGCATCTATATGTTGCCAGTACGATTTAGCGTCCCAGTTATTATATCAACAAGCCAGAATACAGCAAAAGCAGCTTCACTTGAAAGTTTGGTTGAATATTCCAAGTCACAAGGAGGGCATATATTTAGTTCGATGACATATGAAGAAGCCTTGAAATTACTATACAATTATTATTCACCAGATATTATATTTGAAAAAGAGAAGGTAGAGCAGGCTAAGTTAGAAGAATTTTTAATGCTGGTAAAGGGATTTTGTGAATCGGAAGATGTATATGAATTAAACGATGAAAATGAACCGTATAACGGAATGAGAGTTATTATGGATATTTCTTTAAAAAATACAGAAATAGCATTTGTAAATATCAATGGAATGGGAGGCTTATATGATCTGCCTAATATGATAGAGACAGTAGGAGGCAAAATGATATCAATTGACAGCTCATTTATGCCAATAGGATTATTAGGTATAAGCTCATTATCAAAGAATCAAGCTTTAGCTTCTTTATTTCTAAATGAAGCATTATCATATGAATTGCAAAAGATGAAATATATGGAGCTGATAGGATTTCCAATTAATAATCAAGCACTTTCATTATTAAGTGATTTGGATTTTTCACATGTATTAACTTCATATGCATCTAAAGGAGACAGAAATATCTATACATCAAGACTTTTTAATCAAGATGAAGCGGCTGATATGATTGAAATAGCAAAAGGTTTAGATAATCCATGGGAATCAGATGAGACAATATGGCAGATTATAAAAGAAGAAGCGGTATCTTATTTGAAAGGTATGAAAGAGCTTAGCAAGACGACTGGAGTTATAATGAATAGGATACAGTTGTACTTATATGAATAGGAAAGATATACTACTTTAAATAAAAAATTGCAACGTAAACTGCATTTTCAATCGTGCTTTGCGAAAACATAACTTAAAATAAATATGCTATACTGCGTCACCTTAATATTTTCTGAAAACCGGACATCAAAAGTAGAAGCATCTATGCTTCTGCATATATGAGTTTTGGTGTCCGGTTGATTGAAAATCTTTTGGTGACGCAGTATATATAGTCGGTGATAAATAATTCTAATGCTTTGCAACCTAAAAAGCCATATACATAAGCTTTTCAGACTGTAAAGAAAAGAATTATTAATCACCGAATATATAGAATAAAGCAATGCGAGGAGAAAAGTAAAATGAAAAAGAAAAAACTACGATTTGAATGGCTATTCATATTACCAAGCCTAATTGGGGTTTTTATATTTTATTTAATACCTTTTTTTAATATTTTATATCGTTCATTTTTATCAGAACTTAGCAATAAATTTGTTTGGTTTAACAATTATATAGCAGTATTTAATAATAAAGCATTTAAAATTGCATTTAATAATACTATCAAATTCATATCAATTTACATTCCGATTTTATTATTATTTTCCTTACTCGTTACCTTACTCATTGATTATGTGAAAGAACATCAAAAATTATATAAAAAGATATTCTTATTACCTATGGCAATTCCTATTACATCATTAGTTTTAATTTGGAAAATTATTTTTCATGAAAATGGTTTATTAAATAAAATATTAAATTATTTAAATATTGCTGGAGCAGATTATTTTAATTCGTCACTTGCAATGATGGTATTAGGTTTTACATATATCTGGAGGAATTTTGGCTACAATATGTTGCTTTGGCAGACAGGAATGTCAGGAATTGAGGCAAATATCTATGAAGCGGCGGCATTAGATGGTGCTGGTTATGTGAAGAGCTTCTTTTATATCACCTTACCACAGTTAAAAGAAATGGGGTTCGTAATTGCCATAATATCAATTTTGAATTCATTTAAGGTATTTCGTGAAGCATATTTAATTGCAGGAGATTACCCAAATCAAAGCATATATATGTTTCAGCATCTTTTTAATAATTGGTTTGTAAATCTTGAGATGGGGAAATTGTTAATTGAGGTGCTGCGCTTATTGCAGTATTCGTTTTAATTTTAATTGGGTTCTTGAAGAGATTGTTAAGTAGTGATTAGTATTATCGAGTTTTTTGAAGTGTGAGGTAATGTCATTTATATAGTCAGTGATAAATAATTCTAATGCTAAACAAGTTTAGCAAAGAATTATTAATCGTCGAATATATAGTAGATAAACGAATTTGTCATTCTGAGCGAAGCGAAGAATCTTTACTCATTAAAGATAGAATCTTCACTTCATTCAGAATGACAACATGTTGATTGGAATGCGTGCTAAAGCACGTAGGAGAGTATAGGTTTGAAAGAAGTACACTTTCAAACTATTGATTGGAATGCGTGCTATAGCACGCAAGGGGTATAAGTATGAGAATAGAGTTATTTATAAAAAGATTTGTAAATTTTTGCCTGATTATTATTTTATTAATAATTTTGTATCCAATTTATATAACATTAATCCATTCATTTATGGGTGTAAGGGAAATTGAATTAAATATGGGTGGTATTATATCAGGCTATACTGACACATTAAAGCTTTCATTACTCCCTTCATATCCTACACTTAATTCTTATAAAAAAGTATTACTATATGCAGATAAATTTTTTCTTATGTTTTGGAATTCCTGCCTATATTCAGTTTCTACTGTAGCTGGTCAGATTATAATTGCGGCTCCCGACTTTTTTTATAGCTAGATATAAGTTTAAAGGAAAGAAATTAATATTCTGGCTCTATATTGCGGTAATGTTAATGCCGTTTCAAGTAGTTATGGTTTCGGAATATTTCATTTTAAAACAGATAGGAATCATTAACACTCAATTAGCAATTATCTTACCTGGAATCTTTGGGACATTCCCTGTTTTCATTTTATCAAAAGTATATGAAACCATTGAAGAAGAAATAATAGATGCATCAAAGGTGGATGGGGCGAACAGTTTAACAATTTTTTTAAAGATATGCCTGCCTATAGGCAAGGGAGGAATTATATCTATATCAGTGCTTAGCTTTTTGGAATTCTTTAATATCATTGAGCGACCGTTAATCTTTTTACAGAACAGGGATTTATGGCCTTTATCATTGTTTTTTCCAAAGATTTCATTATATAATGCAGGTGAAGTTTTTGTTGCCTCTATTATTATTATGATACCAGCAGTCTTGGTATTTTTTATTGGTGACGAGTCTTTAGAAGAGGGTATGAAAGCATTTGAAGTGAAAGGATAAATTTGAAGGGTAAATATGGAGGATAAATATGTGTAGCAATATAGGTCAACTAAAAATAATTAAAAAAGGAAAGTTAATTTATATCACCTTATTTCTTTTTTTATTATTTATGCTTGTTATGACAATTGTATCAAGAATCATTAATATGCACCACATTCCAATTATCCTGACAAAGCATGTAGGAAATGGAGCGTTAGAGCTTAATCTGCTTGGAAAAGGTGTTATAAAGTTTGGAATTATTGATGAAGACATAAAACAAACGAATAATTTTACGCAAATTACAAACGAAGAGGTTTACTATGTTAAGGGATATTTTTATGATAAAGCGTATGCTGAAAATATATCAATCGGAGTAAAGGTAAAGCTATTTATACATGGATTGACAGATTATGTATATGGAATTGTGGAAAATAAAATTTATGATTTTAAAATGGACAATTTTGAAGTTATCATATCTTTGAATGAGGGAGATTATCATTTAGGAAGCGAGGTTGATTTTGTATTAGAAAAGAACAGGGTAAGATTTGATTATATTATACCAAAGGATATTATATATGAAAGAGAAGATGGGAGCTGTTATATATATGTTTTAAAAGAACGTGACAGTATCCTTGGAAATATTACAATTGCAGATTTGATGGATATTACTATTTTAGCAGAAAATGATGATAGAGCTGCCATTAAAGAAGAGATTGATAGAAATGCAAGAATAATTGTAAAGGATGTCAGGCTGGAGGATGGAATTAGGGTAAGAGAGAAGGAGTAAGAGCAGTAAAGGTAGTATTGTTAACTGTCTAAATCCCTGTTTTCAAGGTTTCAGACAGTTTAGTATTAGGTATACCTCTGCTTCACTTGTTATGATTTAATATTTAACTTATATCCGTGCAGTAATCCATCTGCTTGCAGATGGATTACTGCTTTAATAGAGAGTTTGAAAATTTATTTTCAAACTTATTATTTCATGCTTTCATTTGATAGTATGAGTAATATACGATATAATTATAACTCCGACATAATCTTATAGACAAAGTCGGGTTGATAAACACTCCATGTGTTATGATAATTACAGAGAGGAGGTTAGGCAGTGTTTAATGATAACTTGTACAATATTTCTCATAAAATATAAGCAACTAATTATCAAACAATGCTTAAGTCGGAATATGGATTTATTAACTCAATTAAATCGTGCGATGGAGTATATTGAAGCTCATATCTGTGATGATATAATACCTGATGATGTTTCTAGCGTAACGAATTATTCATCTTATCATTTTTGCAGGCTTTTTTACTATATAGCTGAAATGCCGCTTTCTGAATATATCCGCAAAAGAAAACTAACACTTGTTACTATGGAGCTACAAAGTAGTGATATCAAGGTAATTGACCTTTCGGTTAAATATGGATATGACAGTGCAGACAGCTTTACTCGTGCATTTTATAAACAGCATGGAATAACTCCTACCACAGCAAGAGAAAAAGGCATCATATTAAAAATCTATACGCCGCTTTCCTTTCATATTAAAATTAAAGGAGTGCAGGAGATGAATTGGAGAATTGAAGAAAAAGAAGCATTTGAAGTTTTTGGAATTGAGAGAATATTTAAAAATGATGAAACACATAAGGTGCCAGATTTTTGGACTGAGTGTCATAAAGATGGCAGCTATGAAAAATTATTTCAAGCAGCAAAAGGTATTAAAGGGAAGAAAGGGATATGTACTATTAATGCTATCTGTGGCTACTGTGAACCTTTAGATGATACCTTCCCATATATGCTGTTTGCATTAAAAAATGAGGATTCAAAAACAGAAGGATTTAAAACATTTTATGTCCCAAAATGTACATGGGCAGTATTTCGTTCTGAAGAAACAGATACAATAGGTCAAGAGATTCCAAAGCTGTTTAATCGTGCTTATAGTGAATGGCTTCCATCATCTGGTTATGAAAAAGCTATTGGACCAGACATGGAACTTTATGGAACAGTAGAAAATGGTAAATATTTTGAAGAAGTCTGGATTCCGGTAGTAAAAAAATAAATTATAAAAGGACAGCTGTAACTACATTTGAACAGCTGTCCTTTTATTATATTAGATAAGCAATACTATTTAAAGAACTGATCTCTCTATTATGGAGTTTAGGTATATTATTGATTATATATACCTGTAAAAGACACAGTTAGTTAGTAAATGGCATCCCATCAATACAGTTATCATATATGAATTGTGCGATTGTTTCCGTGTTGCCCGACTCATAGAAATTTATAAGGTGTCATGTGAAATCGCGGATCAATTCCTCTGGGACAGATATGATACCGTGACCGTTAGCAATCATGATTTGATTAGCGGCCAGCATAGCCGTGCGTTTGTTACCGTCAAGATAGAATTGCCCGCGCATAGTATACAGCATTACAGCTATCGCTTGTTCTGTGGGATTATTGATAGCTTGTAATTCTTTCAGGCTGTCTTTTATATCGTCCTCAACCGGCATTTCTGGCTTCCATTTTGTACCGCCGATTGTCACTGGAAGGGTGCGGATATATCCTGCGCTATAAATAAGATTATCACCGCCTACAAGCTGATTTAGTTTGCAGAGATAAGCATAATCCATCAAAACATCCAGTGTATCAAGAAGAAACTGCCAAGAGTGTTTTAGATTGTTTACAGCAATTATATCAGATACCTTGACACCGGGAGCCGCACCTTGAAATATTGCCTCAGTGTCTGGGTAAGTGACCCCTAAACCTTCTAATTTTGCACTTTTATAAATATAGTCAACGATATTCCGCTTTGCTACAAAGACATTTTGCTCCCGCGTCATATTGAATTTTGGGATCATGGTTTTTTATCCTCCTTATACTCATAATACCATATACTCTCTTAATGGCTTTTCAAGCCACATTACATCAAGCCATCTTCCATGTTTATATCCGATATTATGAAAAGTTCCTGCATGAGTGAATGAAAAAGCTTCATGCAGTCTTACACTTTTTTCATTCGGCATAGAGATACCAGCATAAGCTGTATAATATCCCAGATTTAGTAATTGCTCAAATAATGCAGTATACAGCTTTCTTCCAATACCTTTTCCTTGAAAATCATGCATGATATATATAGAAACATCAACACTATAAAGATATGCTGCTCGTTCTCCATGTCTTGATGCATAAGCATAGCCAATGATAATACCATCTTGTTCATATACTAAAAATGGATATTGCTTCGTGATGTTTTTTATTCTGTTCTCAAAATCAATGAGTGCTGGTATTTCGGTTTCAAAAGTAACACAAGTATCTGTAATATATGGAGCATAAATATTAAGGATGTCAGAAGCATCCTCTATAACTGCTGGTCGGATATTTGTTTTCATTTTATTGTGCCTTTCAAGATCTATTCTTTAATGTACTATCGCCTTAGTATTCAATAGCTTCTAAGGCGATATTTTCTGCTTTTCAGTATAACATAAAATCATCACAAAATATAGTATGTTTTTTTAAATATATAAAACCTTTAGTTATATAGTCATTGGATTAATTAATTAAAATCAAGCTCGTACATGAGCTTTGTATATAGATTATAATGTCCAATTGATTGCAATTTTTCACCTAAAGCAGTATATTTAACGTGGTAACTCTATTATGATAATGAAATTATATATTTATTATTAAAACGAGTAATAGGTATTTTTATATTAAGATATGACATTTAGTTATATATTCAGTAATAAATGATATATCTTATAAGAAAAAGACTTGATTTATTAGCCAATATGTAATAAAATATGGATTATAAACAAAGATGATATATCAAATATGTTTATAATCCTTTTTATATGGAGGTTTATATGGTATTTTCCAGTTTAGAGTTTTTATTTTTATATTTTCCTATTACGCTTCTTTTATATTATCTTGTTCCTTCAAGGTTTTTGAAATGGAGGAATGTAGTCTTGCTGATTACTAGCTTGATTTTTTATGGCTGGGGAGAACCGCTGTATGTTTTCCTTATGATATTTACTATTATTGTTGATTACATATGCGGATACTATGTAGATAAATATAAAGAAGCATCACCATCAGCTTCTAAACGTGTTTTGATACTTGCCATAGTAATTAACTTAGGCATATTAGGATTCTTTAAGTACTGTGATTTTTTTATTGTAAATCTAAGGAATATACCAGGCTTTAATAATCTGCCATTACTAAATATAGGCCTTCCGATAGGCATATCATTTTATACCTTTCAAGCCTTATCGTATGTTCTTGATGTTTATAGAAAGGATGCAAAGGTACAAAAAGACATCACCTCCTTTGGCGCATATGTAACCTTATTCCCGAAGCTTATTGCAGGTCCGATTGTAAGGTATCAAGATGTTGATGACATGCTTAGAGAAAGAGATGAGAATTCAACACTTTTTGCATCTGGTATCCGTACATTTATGGCAGGTATGGGAAAGAAGATTATTTTTGCCAATGTAGCTGGAAGCATGTGGGAGTCATATCTAGCAGTTCCAGATACAAAGCAGACTGTAGTTGGCGACTGGATTGCTTTAATCTGTTATGCATTTCAAATATATTTTGATTTTTCTGCATATTCTGATATGGCTATTGGTTTAGGGAAAATGGTTGGTTTTCGGTTCCTTGAAAATTTTAACTACCCATACATATCAAAGAGTATAACGGATTTTTGGAGACGCTGGCATATGTCGCTTTCTACATGGTTTAGGGAATATGTTTATTTCCCCCTTGGCGGTAGCCTCTGTTCTAAGCTTTTGAACTATCGAAACCTTTTCATTGTATGGTTTTTGACAGGTTTTTGGCATGGTGCGAGCTGGAATTATATTTTATGGGGTCTATATTATTTTATAATTCTTGTTATTGAAAAAGTATTCATGCTTAAATTGCTAAATAAGCTGCCTTCTTTTTTACAGCATCTATACACATTAGTATTAGTATTATTTAGCTGGTGGTTATTTGTATTTGAAGATTTGTCAGCAGGGTTTAAATATCTTTCTAAAATGTTTGGACTTAATTCTACTCAGTTCATATCGGAGATTGATATTTATGATTTAAGACGTAATTTTTTATTTTTTATACTTTTAATCATTGGAAGTACACCACTTCCCAAGAAGCTGTTTTACAGATTTTATAAGAAATCACAAGCATTTAAGCTTGGTACATTTTTAAGCACTGCAGTGCTGTTGATACTATGTATGTCATATATGATATCATCTACATATAATCCATTTCTTTATTTTCGATTTTAAATGTAAGGCTTAGTTCAAAAATAACTTGAATATATATACTGCGTAACTGATAAAAAGTAAAAGTGCATTTCTTTTAATTTTTATCAGTTACGCCCCACAATGACTCCATCACGCTTTATGCTTTTACTGGGTAGGAAAATATATGCGTGATGGAGTATATTTTGCCAAAATGCCATATATTCAAGCCTTTTGGCAAAATTAAAGCTTTAGTTATTTTTGAACTAAGTCTAAGGCTTTTCGTGACTATGATAGAAGGAGGAATATACTACTTTAGGTAAGAAAATACAATCAATAAAACCTTATGATCCCTATACCAAAGCACATGTATGAGCTTGATTTTAAGGTCTAGTTCGGTAACGAACTTGTTTTCAATATTTTCTAACCTAAAGCAGTATAGTATGAAAGCAGATATGGATAAAAGACCAGAAAAAATGACAGAACAGGATACACTTTTAGAACTTCAGATGGAAGTGAAAGACAAAGCAAAGGTTTATGATATTCTAATGATAGCATTCTTTATATTGATTGTTTATATTTTTGCAATATTGATATTTGTGCTGCCAGATAAAGAATTTTCTGAGCAGGAAAACAGGATGCTTGCAAAACGACCTGTTTTTTCGACGAAAAGCCAAAGCTTTGTTGAAAGGCTGATTGATGGTACATTTACCTCAGAAATCTCCTCATATTATTCTGATCAATTTCCTGCAAGAGATATATTTACTGGTATTAAAGGTGTAACTGAGATACTAATGTTAAAGCGTGAAAATAATGGTATCATTCTTGGAAAAAACGGCTATATCGTAAAACGTGAGGATTATCCAGATTATAATAATATAAGTAGTAACTTGAAATATATTAATGATTTTGCTAAAAATTTAGAAGGAAGTGATACAGAACTATATTTTGCACTTGCAGGACGTCCACTTGATTTTTTGTCAAAGTATCTTCCTATGGATTATCCTAAAAATACTTCAGAAGAATTATGGAATTATTTAATTGGAGAATTAGGGGGAAATATATCATTTACATTTATTAATCTGCTTGAAACACTAAAAGAGGCGGCAGAAGTTAGCAATGAGCAACTATATTACAAAGCCGATCATCACTGGACTTCGCTTGGTGCATATTATGCATATGCTGAGATAATGAGTAATTTTTTTAAAACACCAAGAGATCTTAATGTTTTTTTGATTGAAACAGTCGCTAGTAATTTTTATGGAACTTCTTGGTCAAGTGCAGGAATGAAATGGATTAAGCCGGATACAATCGAATATTTTAGATATGAAGGAGATGATACAGAATATATGACGCTGATTGATGATGATGGCAACAGTTATATGGGATTTTATAATAGGAGTTACTTGGAGAAAAAGGATAAGTATGGCTCTTTCATAGGAGGAAGCAAAAGTGCTAATAATGCAAGAGTTGATGTTATAAAAATTTCAGAAGAAAATAGGGAGAAGTCGCTTATCATAAAAGATAGTTTTGCGCATTCCATAGTACCTTTTCTTAGCTATCATTATGATTTAGTAATTATTGATCTTCGTTATTATTATGATTCAGTAACATCACTTATAGAAAAAGAAGGAATAGGGAAGGTGCTGATTTTAAATTATGCAGGAAGCCTTTCAGAATCTGTGATTTATAATAGACTTTATTAATACAAAATAATAATCAGTAATATTTAGTTAGAAGGGAGGTATAAGAATGAAGAAAAGGTTGATAATTGCTGTTCTTATCTTAGCATCAAGCTTTAGTGTTATGTGCTTAGCGGCATGCAGTAAGAATAAATCAGTTTTTTATTTAAACGGAAAAGCTGTAAAGGATTATTATATCGTTAAAGCTGAAGATGCGACTTCTGCGGCTAATACTGCCTCATTTAAGATTAGGATGGCTATTGAAGAAGGCTTTGATAAAAACATGGCATATTATTTTACTACTGATGCAAGAGATGAGATTGTGCATAAATATGAAATCATAGTTGGTGAAACAAATCGCTTAAAGGAGGAGGATTATCCAGTAAAGAAAGCAGACTTAGGAGAGAATGGTTTTTTTATTAAAGCAGAGGATAATAAGATATACATAATTGGCGGTACAGAAGAAGCGCTAATACTTGCAGCTGAATATTTTATTTATGAATTTATATCTGATAAAAGCAAGGTTGAATTTACTAGTGACTATATCTATGTACAGGAGGCTGTTTTTGATATTAAGAATATTTATATTAATATGAATAATATAAATGACTATAAAATTATATATGATGATACAGCTTTTGAAGGGGCTGCTTTGTTGCTAAAGCAAGTTTTAATTGAAAAAGCAGGTATAGAATTATCGGTAGAATATATAGAAGATGTATCAAAAGCAGAAAAATCAATAATATTATCGAATTCTTATTTACCAGGTGTCGGGTTTATGCGATTTGCCGTAGAAGGTGAGAATATGGTAATTAGCTGTAATATTGATGAAGGGATTATATATGGTGTCGAACTGTTCTTAAACATGTATATTGATAAAGCAGTAGGAAGCTTTAACTTTCCAGATGGGTATATTTACAGCGATGTAGGGGATATGGTAATTTTAATGCCAGAAGAATGATTAAGCATAAGTGACTATACAAAAATGATTATACAAAAATAATTATATGAGAATATGGAGGTTTTATGAAAAAGAATAGAATTAGGTCAATGATTATAATCTTTACTTTTACACTGATTGTTCCTGTGCTTTTGGCAGGTTGTAAAAATAAAACAAAGGATTCTGATAATGAAAACAAAAATGCAAGTGGACTAGATAGTACTGGAAATGAAAAATTAGATGACAGTGGAGAAGATAACAGCAATGATGAAACTTCTATAGGCAAGGTAATAGTTAAAGATATAGGTGCTTTAGCTATAGCAGATGCTGTATTATCGGCTTTTGATGAGGATTCACTTCCTAGTTTTTCACTTAAGCTTTATGGCGTTAAAGAAGATGATGAAAATTATTTCATACCAGGACTTGCAAGCACGCTTATAAACGGAACTAATGATCCAGTAGAAGAGTTTGAGTATGCAATTGATTATGCTTTCTATATACCAAAAGGTGCATTGGTTTTTGAAATAGATGTAGTAAAGGTAAGCGATTCTATTCATATACAAGCAGTAGAAGATATGTTGCTGAGAAGACTTGCTTTAAAGGATGATGGAAATGTGCGTCTCTACAATCCAGAAGAAGTTGTTCTACTAGAAGCAGGTGAAGTTGTAACAATCGGCAATTATATAATCCTCCTTGTCACAAGCGATAATGAAACAGCAAAGGAAGCAATAAATAAAGTATTATTTGATTAATTAATTATAATTAATAAATTATCATTAAAAAATTATCATTTAATAAATCTTTTGACATCCGATTTTCAGAAAATATTAAGGTGACGGAGTATAGCATAATATTTTTAAATTTAAGGAATAATGAATTTATAGAATGGAGGCAGATGCTAAATAATAAAGCAGATTTACAACTTGTCATTATACATCCGTTTTTATCATATAGAGGACATTGGCTTGATGGTAAATGCTTTATTCATAAGGCATTAATAGTATGAAAAAAACAATCTTTAGCATTACTTTATTCATGTACATAGCGTTATGCATATTCTCAATAGTAATACATACCTCTTCAGAGAAAGTCTATGGTGATGAGGAAGTCATTATTGATATAGAATCTAATATTATTTTTGACATAAGCTCACTTGTTGTTGAAAAAAAACAACAGCTGAGTGCAGATAAGCTGACAAAGTCGCCTAATATAACTGTAAACATATTTTCACATAATACTATGCTCTTGATTGGCGGTACATGTGAGGAAGGCTCTGTCATACATGTATCTGGAGGAACTTATGATATTGATTCAAAATCTGACTATGGTGATTTTTTAGTAGAAATACCATTTTCTAAAGATGAACCAGCAATAATTAAGCTTTATGCTTCAAAGGAGGGTAAAGAAGATAGTGATATTATTACATTTGTAGTACGTTCTCAAAAAGGAATAATGATATTTGAAAATAAGGGAATATATGGAACGATTGTTGGGCTTGATTATCAATGCTTCTTTCAAGATGGAGTGCCAGATTATACGGGAACTAATCTATTGACTGAAAGTGATATAAAAGGAATTACTGAGAGAACTGAGAATAAGGTAGCCAGTCTAAGGGCAAAAGGATGTGATACAGAGATTATATATCTTCTGATTCCAAACCCTATGAATATATATTCAGATTTAGTACCCCCAACATATACTCGTAATAATATCGAAAACAGCCGTACTAAGCAGTTTAGTGAAGCTTTGACAGCTGGCGGTGCTGTAGTGATTGATTTAACAGAAACAATGCTGGCACATAAGGATGAAGAATACAAAATATATCATAAGACAGATTCTCATTGGACAGAATATGGAGCTTTGCTTGGATATACTGACTTAATGAACTATATTTCACAAAATACGTAGATCTTGCTCCAAGACCATTATCTGATTTTAGGATATACAACAAGCAGATGTATGTAGGTGACATCCAATTAATGATAACAGAAGACAGACCAGGAGGTATTGGATTTGGAAAAACTGATCTTCGTGAAACTACTACCTTTCTTGACTTTCTTTTTGATGCACCAACAGGTCATCCTTATGTATATGTAGATAATAATGTGATGCTTGATCATAATGTAACTGGTTATGAACATAAGACTTTTTCTAATGTACAAGGAGAGTTGCCTACTGCATATATTATGAGGGATTCTTTTGGAGGACCATTCTATGCTTTTTTAACAGATAGGTTTTCGTCAGCATATTGGAGGAGCTGGCAGACTTATGATTTTAATTTAAATGAAATAACTCAAATGAATCCGGATTATGTAATATATATTATAACAGAACGTAATATTAAAAATGTGATGTATGAATAATGTGATGTATGGATAAGCCGACATTACCTTTACCATACATTCCCACAATCAGCATATCCATGTCATTAAAGCAACCAAGACCATTATATGGAAAAAGCTTTTCTTGTTGTCCGACAAGATTTTTTACTGATTCCCAAGTGTCGAAGATATCTCCTGTCGAACGCCACATGGAAGCAGAAGTAGCTTTAATCCATTCATGAGTTTCATCAACACCCCAAGAACAAGCACTAAATAGAATATCGCGTCCGCAGTTTTCAAGTGCTAACCCCATACGTCTATATAGATATATATGCATGTATTTTTGATTCATATCATAATAGATAATTATATTAATAATATAGAACGTAAATGAATGCTATGTAGATTTATACATAGCATTGTAATATTTATAACTATTTTCAGGTGAAGCTGCTTTTAAGTATGAAAAGATTTTTATTTATCATATCAAATCATTTCGCTCATAGCATTAAATTAAAAACTTACTAAAGAGGATATTATTACTAATATAAGGTACTAACTCATCTACTGATAACTTAATCTGCTTCATAGAGTCTCTTTCTCTTATTGTTACAATATTCTTGTTTAATGTATCATCATCAATCGTAACGGCAAATGGTGTTCCAATTGCATCACCGCGACGATAACGCTTACCTATACTTCCTGTGTCATCATAAGAAGTTAAAAAATGATTTCTAAGTATTTTAAATATCTCAGTAGCTTTAGCGCCATGATACTTTTTTACTAATGGTAGTACGTTAACTTTATATGGAGATAAAAATGGCTTCAATCTTAATACTTTACGTATCTCACCATTTTCAAGTGTTTCTGTCTCAAGTGCATCAAACAGTAAGGCTAAAAAAGCTCTTCCTACACCATAAGTTGATTCGACGATGTAAGGAATATACCTTTCGTTTGTCTGTTCATCAAAATAAGTCAGATTTTTACCAGAATATTCTTGATGCTTTTGTAAATCATAATCTGTACGGTTATGAGTTCCATTGATTTCACCCCAGCCAAATGGAAAAAGATACTCAATATCAGTTGCTGCTTTGGCATAAAATGCTAATTTTTCATGGTCATGAAATCTTAGATGTGATTCATTAATACCTAAGAATTTAAAAAATTCTATACCATACTGTTTATAATAATTATACAGATTATCATCATCACCTTCCTTACAAAATGTCTGATACTCCATCTGTTCAAACTCAATAGTCCTAAATATGAAGTTTCCTGGTGTTATTTCATTTCTAAATCCTTTACCTATCTGCCCTATACTAAAAGGTAGTTTTACTCTCATAGAACGTAAAACATTTAAAAAATTTACATATTCACCTTGAGCATTTTCTGGACGCAAATATATGGTTGATGAATTATCTAATGTTACTCCACGTTTGGTAGAAAACATCAGGTTAAACTGTCTTATATCTGTGAAATTAGATGATTTGCATTTTAAGCATGTTACATTATGTTTCTTGATATATTTAAACATTTCACTTTGTGACATTGCATCTGGATTAATTGTTTCATCAAACGCATTTATCAGATTATCAACCCGATATCTTGTATTACAATTTTTGCAGTCTATGAGAGGATCATTAAAGCTGGCTAAATGGTCACTTGCTTCCCAGACTTTTGGATTCATCAATATGTCTGCATCAACTTCAAAGCTATTATCTACATTTTGAATGAAAAAATATCGCCATGCATCTTTGATATTATTTTTAAGTTTACTCCCAAGAGGACCATAATCCCAAGTATTTGATAAACCGCCATAAATTTCACTACCTTGAAATACAAACCCATATTGATTACAATAACTGACCATTTCTTCCATCGAAAAATCACTCATTTTGAAACCTCCTTTGATAAAATAAACAATTTGTAAAATATAAGATAAAAACATAAAACGCCCTAAGCTAAAAGCTTAGGGCGAATTTTTCAAATCCGTGGTACCACCTAAATTCAGAAGAAATCTTCTGCACTCAACAGCACGAGAAATATACTAATACATAACCAAATGAAATCAAACGAGTTTACACTTATTCATTTAGGTAAGATATACTACTTTATGCTTTTTCCAGATAACGGTGGAAATCCGTTGATATCTACTAAGGATAACCCTTTTCAAATCACGACTAGGAAGTGCCGTAGGCATTACCCTCATGAAGATTTACACCAGCCACCTTCTCTCTTAAAATCAGATAATACTTATCATTTCTCTAGTGATATAATCTATAGAGAAATTGTCTTCGTCAACGTCTTTATTATTAAATTGTTGTTAGTATATCACATTTTTATATTTATTACAATACCATTATTTCTGATTTAAATAAACGAAATAGACTATAGAAATAAATGCAAAAACAATATTAATATGTTAAAATATAGTATAATCTAAATAATCATCTAATTAATTAGATGATTATAGATTATTATTTAGCTAAAGCCTTATAAATTAATTAAGAAAAGAGGGATGATATAATGAATCTATATGACTTGAGTGGTATATGGAATGTTACTATAGGAGATAACAGATCTTATAAAGCTGTCCTTCCGGGAACACTTGATGAAAACAGAATTGGTCATCAAGATATAGTTTCAAGCAATACACAGAAAGAGGTAATTACTACACGGCTAACTAGAAAATATACATATGAAGGTTATACAGTTTTTTCGCGAGAATTATTAATAGAAGAATATAACAAAGAAGAAAGATACTTTATTGAAGCAGAACGTTCTAAAAAATTAATGCTTCGGATAAATGGAAAAGAGGTTGAACCGTATATAAAAGGAACTATATCAACTCCATATGTATTTGAAATTACTAATTATATAACTGATAAAAATACAATAGAGTTTATTTGTGACAATTCTTATAAAGACTGGTCTCATGATGCAATTGTATATTCATCTGCAGCAACTGATGAAACTCAGACAAACTGGAATGGTCTTCTAGGATACATTAGACTTAGAAAAGAAAAGAGGGTATTTATTTCACAAGTAAGGGTTTATCCAAAAGGTGATTTCCTTACAATTAAGATAGATATTGATGCGGATGTTTCTTACCAAGGAGTGATGCATATTGAGTGTGCAGTCTTAGAATTAGATATAGAGCAATTCATTTCTATCGAAGCAGGAATACATACTATAACGATAGAATCTCTTCCGTTAAAAAGCAATTGTAAACGTTGGGATGAATTTGAAGGGAATATGTATGATATCATTATAAATAATAATGATTTAGAGAGCGTGACTAAAGCTTTTGGAGTTCGTGATTTTTGCGATAATGGGAGAGGACGTTTTGCATTAAATAATAGAGTTATTTTTATTCGGAGTGAAGCAAATTGCTGTGTATTTCCAGAAACAGGGCATATGCCTTTAACAGTAGATGAATGGATAGATATTATAAATATCTATAAATCCTATGGAGTTAACTGCCTCCGCTTTCATTCGCATTGCCCGCCAGATGCGGCATTTACAGCAGCAGATATGCTAGGCGTTCTGATGCGACCAGAGCTGTCACATTGGAATCCTAAGAATGCGTTTGAGGATGAAGAAAGCTTTAATTATTACCAGCTTGAATTAAAGCAGATTCTCTTAACATATGCAAACCATCCATCATTTGTTATGCTTACATTTGGAAACGAACTACATTCATCGGAATTAGGTCATGAACGGATGAACGAAATGTTATTATCAGCTAGAGAAATCGATTCAACTAGGCTGTATGCTAACGGTTCTAATGTACATTATGGGAATCTAGGAGCTGATGAATGCAGTGATTTTTATACTTCATCAAATTACTATGACAAAATGATTCGCGGTACTTCAAGCCCGATGATTGGATATATAAATGAATGCTATCCGAATGCAAAAACAAACTTTGATGAAGAAATGCTGATACTTCGAAAAGAATACTCAAAACCAGTATTTACTTTTGAAGTGGGACAATATGAGGTTCTTCCTGATTTTGATGAAATTGATGACTTTATGGGAGTTACGCTTCCTGATAATATAACATTTATAAAAGAAAAAGTAATAGAAAAAGGGTTTTTGGCTGATTGGAAGAAAAGAGTAGAAGCAACAGGAGAGTTAGCTAGAATTGCATATCGTGAAGAGGTTGAAGCTGTAATGCGAACAAGGGAGCTTTCAGGTATATCATTACTTTCGTTGCAGGATTTTCCAGGACAGGGAACTGCATTAGTTGGAATGTTGAATTCACATTTGAAGCAAAAACCCTATGATTTTGCTAGACCCGAAAGATTTAAAGAGTTTTTTAGTGATGTTTTACCATTAGTTTTATTGGAAAAATATACATATGTAAGTAATGAAACATTATCTGCTGATATAGAAGTTGCTAATTATGGGAAAAAACAGATTACAATGCCTGTAACTTATAAGCTGACACATAATGATGAAATATTAAGTGAAGGAAGTTTGCCGGCTGTTAATATTCCTTGTGGTACAGTGACAAAGATTGGTAAATTAAATATATTGATTGAAGGATTGTTAGAAGCAAAAAAATTCATTTTAACAGTTATAATCGATGAATATAAAAATGAATATCCAATTTGGGTTTACCCTGATAAGAAGATTAATGATTTGAATTCTGTAACGATTACAAAAACTTATTTAGAAACAAAAAATGCATTAGAAGAAGGGAAATGCGTATTTTATACACCAGAAGCGGATTCTCTGCATTATCCTGATTCTATACAGTCGCAGTTTACAACAGATTTCTGGTCGGTAGGAACTTTTCCGAGCCAAGAGGGGAGCATGGGATGCCTAATTAATTCTACTCATCCAGTTTTTATAGAATTTCCAACAGAATTTCATTCAAACTGGCAATGGTGGCCGATGTCAAAAGGTCGTGCTATGGTGATTCCTGATAATATTAATCCGATTATTACTGTTATTGACTGTTATGCTAAACTGCGGAGATTAGGTTTTTTATTTGAATGTAAAGCAGGAAATGGAAAGCTTATGGTCAGCGGCATGGGTTTAATGGAACGGCAAGAATATCCCGAAGTACGTTCGCTTTTATACAGCATACTTCACTATATGGATTCACAGGAATTTATTCCTGAACAGGAGATTTCTTTTGAGGTACTTGAAAAAATGTTACAATTTGAATACAATGTTATATAGTCGGTGATAAATAATTCTAATGCTTTGCGGTTTCTAAAAAGCCATATATGCAAGCTTGGAACAAGCTTGATTTTCAGACTGCAAAGCAAAGAATTATTAATCGCCGAATATATATTTAGTTAAATAAAACAAATTAAGGAGGCTTTTATGGAAAGGTTTCGTAAATCAACAATTTCCCCAAGTCAAGAGGCACCAGCAGGAATGAATGTAATTTTTGCAGATAAAAGTAATAATTACGGTTCTCGCTATATACCTGACATCATATATCGAACTGTAGGTGACAAAAGCTTAAAACTACAGCTGTTATTACCTCATGTAAATGTGGGGAGTAATGGATATCCATTGCTAGTATACATACAGGGGTCAGCATGGAGAAAGCAAGATATTTATAACAATATTCCACAGCTTTGCCACTTTGCAAACAACGGTTATGCAGTTGCCTCAATTGAATATCGTCCATCTGATGATGCACGATTTCCAGCTCAGATTATTGATGTAAAAGCGGTATCCGTTATTTAAGGGCAAATTGCAATGAATATAATATCGATACTGACAGGATAGCTGTTTTTGGTGATTCATCTGGTGGACATACTGCATTGATGACAGGCTTGACTTATGGAGAAAAAATGTTTGATGAAGGCAATTATCTTAATGAATCCTCAGAAGTAAATGCAATTGTAGACTTTTATGGACCAACTGATATCACAAAAATGTTCAGCTTTCCAAGAGCTGAATGGGCTAAGAATCTACCAATTAATGAAGTGCCTGAAAATATTTTATTTGGTGGTGATGTAAAACTAAATCCAGAAATAGCACAGCCAGGTAACCCATTAAATTATGTTACTCCTGACAAAAAGATTCCCCCTGTCTTGATTATGCATGGTGATGAAGATGATTTAGTTCCATTTAATCAAAGTGTGATTATGTATAATAAGCTTATTGAATGTCAAAAAACTGTACAATTTTACAAAGTAATGGGAGCTTTTCATGGTGACCATATGTGGACGAAGCGAGTGCTTGATATTGTTACAGAATTTCTAAAGGCATATGTTTAAAAATGTAAATATTAACATAAATGTCAAAATCAAAGTTAACATAATATAAATTCAAATATACAAAAATATAAATATAGATATCAACATGTAAATGAGTGGCGACTATTCATTAAGATAAGCTGTCACTTTTTAATATGTATTTCAACTGCATTCGCAATGTATACTGAATAAAAAATTAGTTCTCTCTCTTGACATTAATCTGTACTAGGTATATAATACACTTATTACATAAGCATGAGAGGTGATTACTCTGGAACTTATATTTTTAACTCCCGACCCGAACAATGCGGCGCCAATTTATCTACAAATCGTTCGCCAGTTCAAATTATTTATATTAAAAAAACAATTAAAAGACGGAGATGAAATCCCATCACGTAGAATGCTTGCCACTCAACTAGGTGTAAATCCCAACACGATGCAAAAGGCTTTTGTTGAGATGGAAAGCGAAGGATTGATTATAACACCGCCCAATGCCAAAAGTATTATACATGTAGATGAAGAAATTATAGCTCGATTAAGTGCTGAATTATTAGGCAGTCAGGTATCAAACCTAATTGTCATGGCAAAAAGCATCGGTGTAGATTACAAGCGACTTTCTGACCTCATCAGTGCAGGCTGGGATAAAGAATAGATGTGTAACATTACCATAATACAGTAAAGTGAGGATTAGATATGAAACGAAATTGCATATTAATTAATTTGGAATTTACTGCTCTGTTCCTGCCGTTGTGCGTGCTTATCGGAATTATGGCAGTAATTGAAACTATTTTATTCGGTTTAACATTATGGTATGTTGAAAGCAATGCTCCTTTTGCATATCTCTTAGACGCAAGTGGTATATCGATTGTCTTTGTCTTAACCATTGCTGCTTTTCTTATGCTTATCAGTATACAGTTTGCTAGAAATTATACACCTTCAAAAAGCATCTATGCCTTAATGACGTTACCAGTCAAAAGAGAGCATGTGTATCTCGCAAAATTGACAGCATCACTGTTCGCAGGTTTTTGCATAGTTGTGGCACAGCTCGCATTACTATTGTTTGCGCTTACTTAGCATATAAGTATATCCCGGTACATGATTGGCAGATGACTGCTTATAGAGACGAAGGTAAAAGTGCGATACTCTACCTTGCCCTACTGAATTCTCGTTTCTTACGCTTACTGTTTCCACTAGATATATTTTCGTTCGTTTTTTCATTGTCTGTTTTTTGTGGAGCTGTCTGTTTAGCGTTGTCAGTTTCGGCACAAGCGCGGTCTGGACGGACAGTACGAGTAGTAATAACAGCGGCATTGTGGCTATTACTTGTTCTCATTACATTTCCTCTCACAGATTATAAACTCTATCAAAGTTTAATTAAGCTTATTATACTCATTATATTTCCGTTTTATGTAAGCAGAATGGGAATGAGCGTATTTAAATCAGGGGAGGTAGTTGCATGAAAATACGTAAATTAGCAGTCTGTCTGGTGCTTAGCCTGACCATAATAATATTATTTGCTATAAATATTATAACCTCATACCAAGAGATGCCAGTAGGATTATCAGATATGTATGGTGATACCTCCGGCATACACAATCTCTTGATTGATGCTCTGATTTCTGACAGAAATAATAACTATTCCTATACAATTACATTGAACTCAATCAATACAAAAAATAATATCCATGTAAACAAATCGAATGAAGAGGTTATAAAAAGCCTTGCTAATAGCTATCCATATAACTATTCGTATATATATCCATTTGAAGCTAAATATATCCCAGTTGGAGAAACAAAAAGTGAAACAGCTAAGGGTGAAAGCATGTACAAAATGGATCGGGATGGTGAATGGATACCATTGCCAGAACATAGGATATATGCAGAGATTTTTGAAGTCATCCCGGTTATGACTGCTGGTAATCTGCCACTTATGCTTAACTCTGATAAGAATAAACTCTTTATAAGTCCTAATGAGAAAGGTTATATTTATGATATTGATTATAATGGCGAGCATGAAAATTCACAGGAATATAACCCTGGATTTACAGTAGAGCGAAGTGCATATCTACACAGCGAGCTTACAATTAATGAAAAACACTTGATTGTTCCAACTGGCAAAGGATTTTATGGTCATACTGCACTATATATTATAGATATGTCCAACGGGTATGTTCCGACTACGCAAGCGGAAGGAGATAATCAAGTGTATATCATAGCTGATGAACTCTATCCTATAGAGCTTGAACATGGTGATGAGATACTAGGTCTTATTAAGCTTGATAATGGTATCTTACTGGCGATACAGCGAAGCAGTGGGTTTGAATTTATACGTATAGATATAGAATCAAGAACAAGTAAAACATTATATACCGAGGGTAAGGTTTGGTTAAATAAGTATTATCTTAACGATGATTCGCTAGTGCTCATCAGCAATTATATAGATAATATATATCCTGATGTCCATGCATTTGATTTAATAGACGGTGGTATTGAGCATGTGATGTCGGTGAAGTCTGCAAATATATGGGGTAATGAAGGCGATAATATTTATTATGAAGTCAAAGCCGCTATATGGAAAAATGAAGGGTTATATGTTGCTGTAAACAAAAGTAGTGATATAAGCGGTATTGGCGAAGTTTTGATTACAGCACTTGCTCCTACAGGTGAGTTGATCGGGCGGTGTAGGTTGCTGTGTGGGGTCGAAGAGGACTATATGCAATTTATAACAAGGAATAAAGGTATTATACAATCTGCATATGTACGTGAATTAAGGTCTATAACGCTTAGGTAGGGAGGAACGAACCTATGTTAAAAATTATTGGAGCGGTAAAATATTATAAACAGGCTGTGGCATTGAACGGTTTAGATTTTTCGTTGAATAAAGGTGATGTTGTCGGGTTATTTGGTGAAAACGGAGCAGGTAAAACTACACTTCTCAAAGCATTGATGGGACTATGTAGTCTTAACAACGGTTATGTGATATTGGATGGTGATTCGCTTACACCACAAAGCTATGAAAGGCTGAGCTTTATCACTGAGGAGGGGAGCTTTTTTAAAGATATGACACCTCTTGCTCACGGCGAATTTTACAAATGTATGTTTCCACGGTTTAAAGCAGATAGGTTTTCAAAGCTATTAGAATTTTTTGAACTGCCTGAGAAAAAAGCTCATACATTGTCTAGAGGTCAGCGAATGAAGCTGGATATAGCTATAGGAATGAGTCGTGGAGCTGATTACATTCTAATGGATGAACCGTTTTTAGGAAAGGATATTTTTACGAGACGTGACTTTCTAAAGCTTTTGATAACTATATTAGAACCTGATGAGGGTGTGATTATTGCTACTCATCAAATAAAAGAGATAGAGATGTTTATCACTCGTGCTGTAGTAATGAAAGAGGGAAAAATTGTTTTCGATGAACCTTTGGATGCACTTTTTGAAAAGGGTGAAAATTTGCTTAGCTTAATTGAACGGGTCTGTGGATATGATGAGAAGCGTGTGATGCGGTTTATGGAATAACTCATTAATAATGTATAGCAATGAAAGGTTGTTTATGATAAAATAGGAATTGACAAATGATTATTGGCTTAGTTAATTTATACAAAATTTTCTTGCCTAAATCAGTATGCTCATTGTGAAATAATAATTAAAAGCTTTCAGATTTTATTAAAGGAGAATGATTTTAATGGGTATATACTTAAATCCTACGAATGCGAGTTTTTATGAAGCTGTAAGAGGTGAAATTTATATAGATAAATCAGAATTGATTGCCTATACAAATAAAAGAATGAGGACACCTCAAAAATATATCTGTGTAAGCCGACCAAGAAGATTTGGGAAATCCATGGCCGCAGATATGCTTACTGCCTATTATAGCAGTGGATGTGATTCAAAAGAATTGTTTAATAAGCTTAAGATAAATAAACATGAATGTTATGAAAAGAATTTAAATCAATATAATGTAATAAAGGTTAATATACAGGAGTTTTTAAGTAGTACAAAATCTATTGAGGAAATGCTTGAATTGTTACAACAAAGAATTCTCTGGGAAATAATAGAAATGTTTGCAGATGTTCGACTTTTTAATGCATCATCTTTACAAATGTCATTAAGTGATATATTTGCTAGAAAAAACGTTCCCTTTGTATTCATCATAGATGAATGGGATTGCATATTCAGAGAATATAAAGAGGATAAAACTTCGCAAGAAAAATATTTGGATTTTCTTAGAAACTTATTGAAGGATAAACCCTATGTAAGTCTTACTTATATGACAGGAATACTGCCAATAAAAAAATATGGCACACACTCAGCTTTAAATATGTTTAGTGAATTTTCCATGACAGATGCAGGACCACTTGCAGAGTTTGTAGGATTTACAGAAACCGAAGTAAGCATGCTGTGTGAAAAGTACAGTATGGATTTAGAGGAAGTTAAAAACTGGTATGATGGTTATTTTCTGCGGGAAATAGGTTCAATATATAGTCCGCGTTCGGTCGTAGAATCTATGTTACGTAAACATTTTGATTATTATTGGAATCAGACAGAAACATATGAAGCGTTGAAGGTATATATTTTATTGAATTTTGAAGGACTACGTGATATAGTAATTAGCTTGATTGCTGGTGAACGAAAGAAAGCTAATTTATTAAAGTTTCAAAACGACATGACAACATTTAAGTCTGCGGATGATGTGTTAGCACTGCTTGTACATTTGGGATATTTAGCATATGATTTTAATACACAGGAAGTCTTTATTCCAAATAAAGAAATCAGTAATGAGTTTATCAATTCAGTAGAAGATTCAAATTGGGATGAGATTATAAATGCATTAAAGGTTTCTGAACAGCTTTTAAAGGATACATGGTTGATGAATGCAGATAGAGTAGCAGATGCAGTACAAAAAGCACACCTTGAAACATCTCACATTAGTTATAATGATGAAAATGCCTTAAGCTATACTATTTCCCTTGCATATTACAATGCGAGGCAGTACTATACTACGATTCGAGAGCTGCCTAGTGGAAATGGTTACGCAGATATTGTGTTTATTCCAAGAAAAAATTTTTTGGATAAGCCAGCACTTATTATAGAATTGAAATGGAATAAATCTGTTGAAGGTGCAATTGCACAGATAAAAAATAAACAGTATTTTGAAGCATTGAAAGAATATAAAGGGAATCTTCTGCTTGTTGGAATTAATTATGATATAAAAACAAGAGAGCATGAATGCAGAATAGAAGCGCTGATAGACTATAATGATGGAAATAAGTGAGATTAGAAAATCTAAGACATCAAAGAATGGTGTCTTAGATTTTCTAATTTTACACTTAAATAATTTTTTCGTTATACTTAGAATGACATGTTGGTAGATTAGCTGGATGATATCAGGGTATGAACTGTTACAATAATAAAGATATAATATACATTTTCTATTTACAAGTGTCAAATATAATGATACAATATATCGAAACGATATATTGAAAGGAGTGATTATATGCTGGACTATATAATACTTGGCATGGTATTGAATGATGAATTGACAGGTTACGATATAAAAAAATACATCGAAAAAGGAATCGGTGTTTTTTATAAAGCAAGCTACGGTAGCTTATATCCAAATTTCTTAAAAAGATGACTGAGAAAGGTTATCTTACAATGTGCGAAAAACCTCAAGGCAAAGACAGGCAAAAAAAATATTATAAAATAACAGATGTAGGTAACAAAATATTTATTAATTGGCTTGTATCGCCTATGAATGTACTTGACGGAACCAATACTCATCTAGCAAAGGTTTATTTTTTTGATAAGCTCCCAGCGGATATCCGTGAAAGACAATTATTAGAGCATCAGATTAATAATGAAAATTACCTACATAAGCTGGAAGCATTAGAAAAAGAATTTGATAAGCTTGATAATAAGGATTGCTTTTATTATAAGCTGTCCACGCTTTACTACGGTATAAGCATTACAAGAGAGACAATCAAATGGTGTAAGCATATCAGAGCCTTTAAGCCATTAGCAGAACTTGTTAAGGGGGAAGAAAATAATGAGTGAGATTATAAGGATTGATTTAAACGGTGTAAATTGTTATCTAGCTAAAAGTGAGAGTGGTTTTATATTGTTTGATACTGGCGGACACTTAGTAATGGATAAGCAATTTACTAATAGATGTGATGAATTACAAAGAGAGCTTTCTAAAGAAGGATGTATTGAAACGAATCTCAATTTAATTGTATTAACACATGGTGACAATGATCATACAGGTAATGCCGTATACATAAGGGAAAAATATAATACAAAAATAGCAATGCATGGAGACGACAAAGAGTTAGTTGAGAATCCTACATTAGATAAATGGATGGAAAGCTTTAGATATCATTCATTATTATATAGGGCTTACTGAAAAATAAACAAAAGCCTTAATCAATCCCTTTTTTATCCATTTTAAATTTGCATTTCACTAGGTTTTTTCATTGTTTTTTCTAATTTATTTTTATATTTTATTTTATTTTTAAAAAAATACACAACAATATAGGGCATCTCATTTTCCTTTTTTGATGCCTTTTTATTTTTTTCTTCTTATTGTATTTTCATTTATGCCATTTTTAATTTTTGGCTTAATTTTTTATTGATGTTTAACATCAATATCTCTAAACTGATTGATGTCTCGCTTGTCTCCTGCAGTTTTGTCATTATTAAACCTAATGTATTTTTCCTCTTGGCATTGCCTAATTTACCTTCCACTTTCTGCCTTGCTTTCAGATCCTTGACATATGCTTTCCTTAATTCTTTATCTTTTATTATTGGTTCTTTATTTGTTTTATTACCCAAGAACCTTATTCCATTTTTGGCACAGAATGACTTGTTATCTTTCGTTTTATATATGTTGTCTGCTAACACTACTTCCGGGAAATAACCGTATTTATTTTTATATTCTTTTATAGAGTCTATCAGGTAGCATGCCCTCGTTGAAATTGTCCCATGATAACTTATCCAGGCATACATACCCATTTATTACCGCTATCTGTATTTTTGCTCCAAATTCGACTTTATTCCTTACTTTATTTCTTACAATTGGCTTTACATATGGCTGGGATATGCTCACTATCCTGTCTTTTACATGGTTCTTTTTATCATTTATCATCTCTCTCTGTCACGCCACTAAAACTTTTATGGTGTTAAAATCTTTTATCTGCTTACTCTTTAAAATCCCTTCCAATTCGTAATTGTTTATTTTTAACAACCCGTACATTTTCTCAATATGCCGGAGATCCCTTTCTACAAACTGAAGCGGTTTGCTTTACCAGTTTTCTTACCTTATAGCCTTTTCCCTTTGTAAATTTCAAGAAAACCTTATGTGCAATTTTACGATATGTCCTTGGTTTTTCAATGTCTGCAAGTCCAATCTGAATTATAAATGCATAAATTAGATCTATTATTACCTCAAGTTTTTCTCTTGCTTCATTTAAAAGAGATGCATCCTGCGGAAACCTTATGTCCTGCGGGGCGCATGTTGCATCTAAGATCAATTCGCCTTTGTTTGCTTTTTCATCGTTTCTTTCTTCCTCTTCTTTTAAAAAAAAATCATCGTTTATGCGGTTGATCAGATCAGAGGTTATCCTCTTCCTAAAATGAACCAGCATTGATGAATGAAATGGTTTTCTTGTTTGATATTCTGTAAATCCTATAAAATATTGTAAGTATGGGTTTTCCATTATTTGATCAACAGTTTCCTCGTCAGTCAATCCTAATTTTTTTTGAATTATTAATGCACCTAATGCAACCCTAAAACTTTTTGCCTCTGCTCCTTCGTTTTCACTAAATTGTGATGCATATTCATCTTCAAATTTGCTCCATGGTATCTCGTTTGACAATATTACCCATCTGTTATTTGGATTTAGATCACCTTGAAATGGTAATATGAAATCTAATTTTATTTGATTATAATCTACCTTTTTATACATTATATGCCTCCAAATGCAAGATTTTAATGAGTTTCTATTAAATTTCCTTGCATCTATTATACCATTTTATACCCTTAACTGCTAGTGTTTATCATATTTTCGACCCTTTTCAGTAAAGTTCTATATAAGTTGGTGTTTCGTTTATTAAAGAAAACAATAACAAAAGTTACAAAGAAAACAATTGATGATTTCCTTCCATTTACTCCAGATGTTTTATTATGTGATGGATTTGATTTATCTGTATATGGATTAAAAGCAGAGGTTATACATGTATCAGGTCACACAAAAGGCTCGATTGCTATTTTAACAAAAAGCGGAGATTTGATTGCTGGTGATACATTTTCAAACAATAAAAAACCTGCTATAGCAGAAAATGCTGTAGATTTTAGTCAGTTATTAAAGAGTGTTAAGAAGCTTGAAAAATTACATATTAAAACTGTTTATCCAGGTCATGGAACACCATTTGAGTATGTAAAACTAAAATAAAGCATAGTTGGTAGGCAAAAATTATTTAAATCAATTATTACCTTGTTAATTTTCAATTGAAGCATTATTATTTGCTAATGAGAGGTGATAATATATGGATGAAATAACAAAACAAAAACTAATGGATAAAAATGAAAAATTAATCAATATGGTCATTGAACGGGCTAAACGTGATTTTCCAGAGGATATTGCAATCATAGGGCTTACAGGTTCATTTAGTACAGATGATTATCATGAAAAAAGTGATCTTGATTTAATTATTATTAACAATACTAATGAAGGCTGGAAGATAGCTTCATGCTTTATATTTGATGATGTCGGTTATGACTTCTACTGTACACCATGGGATAATATTATACAAAAATCAATATTGGAAAATCCAGGGGTTTCAAGCCTGACTGACCTAAAAATATTTTATAGTTCAAAACCTGAATATCTAGAAAAGTTTAATAGCTTGAAAGAAAAAGCATTAGATGCTCTTTCAAAACCAATTGGTAAGGAATGTATAGAGAGAGCAAAAAAATGTATAGATGTCGCTAAAATTAAATATGCTGAAGCAATGCTTTCTGAAGATATTGGAGCGGTAAAGTATGCAATTGGCGATGTTTTATATAATGTGGTAAACAGCCTTGTGAATCTTAATAATACATGTATAAAACGTGGAGTTAAAAGATATGTAGAAGAGCTATTAACATATCAATATCTTCCTGATGATTTTATTAATCTGTATATGTCAGTAATTGAAGCAAATTCAATTGATGATATAAGGAATGCATCGTTTTTATTATTAAAGAATGTTGTAAAGCTTTATGAAAAGATGTGTAAGGATTTTATACAGCAACCAAAGCCGACGTATGATAATCTTTATGGAACGTATGAGGAACTATGGTGTAATTATCGTAATAAAGTCAATGTATGTACATCATTAAAGGATAAGTCTTATGCTTTATATGTAGCTATAGGTGCTCAAAACTATCTTGATGAAATGACAGAAACAAGAGGTACTAAGAAATTTGATTTGATGCAGTATTTTGACGCTGATAATCTCTTATTGTTTAAAGAAGAGTTCATGAAAATTATGGATGAATACTTATTGGAGTATGTAAAAGTAGGCAGAAAAGTTGATAAATATGATACATTTGAAAAATTATATGATAATTATATGATAATTATATGAAAAAATAATTATCATTCTACAAGTAAAATTATATGTCATTCTGAGCAATGTAGTGTCATTCTGAGCGAAGCGAAGAATCTTTTCTTGGACAGTAAGATTCTTCACTCCGTTCAGAATGACATATAATTTTACTCAGACATACTACTTTGCTCAGAATGACAGCCTAGAATTTTTATCAAAATTACATTGCCTTACATTTAATAATATAGACACCTAATATTTGTACATTGTTTAATAGGAATTCGCTGAAACAAAATCTTTAAAATATTATTTCCGTACAATCTCTATCCAATATCCATCTGGGTCACTGATAAAATAAAGTCCCATTGCAGGATTCTCATAGCAAATACAACCCATTTCCTTATGCTTTATATATGCTCCATCATAATCATCTGTTTTAAAGCACAGATGAATTTCGTTATCACCTAAATTATACGGTTCGGTTACATCCTTTAACCATGTTAGCTCTAAAAGGTGTTCTGTTTCTCCATCTCCCATAAAAACTAAAGTAAAGCTGCCATCAGCAGCATTCTTGCGTGTAGTTTCTCGTAAACCTAGTGCTTCTTCGTAAAAGGCTATAGATTTTTCAAGATTTAAAACATTATAATTATTGTGTGCAAAAGTAAATTTCATATAATTATCTCACTTTCTTTTATTTTATTTCAATCAAAATTAAATTGCTCCAAAGGATTATGAATGTCAGCAATCAAATCCTTATACTTTTCATAAGCAGGCATACTCTTAAACCTTGAAACTACATCATAATCCTCCCACATATGCATCGGGAAAACATGCTCAGCTCCCACTTTTTCAAAAAAATATTTCATCCCTAAATCAAAATATTGCTCTTGTCTAGAATCAAGAGGTATAAATGCTATATAAATATTTCTTCCTGACATTCTATCCATTTCATCTAGATAACGTTTTTTCGCATTGTTATTATCAGCCTTTGTATCCAGTTCCCACATCCAGCAGTTCAAATCTCCAGCATGGTAAATAAGCTTATCCTCTACAGATACTATAAATGCTACGCCTTTATCTGTTGACCTTAATGTTTCAACAGTAAGTGAGTCAACTTCATATCTTTCATGAGCCTTAACAAAGATTGCAGATTCTTTGAATTCCTCTGGTACACGATATTTTATGTCCTTTGAAAGTATATAATAAACCTTATCAAATCTGTCGCTCAACTTATATATTTCAAAAGAGTAGTGGTCTCCATGAATATGACTTGCAAATACATATATAGGTTTATGCTTATCCATGTCTGGAAGTTCATTAGTATAATAGTCGAACAGTAAGTAACAGCTTTTAGTTTCTATTAAGAAAGAGCTGTGATATATATATGTTACTTTCAAAAAGTACCTCCTTTATGTGTTGATGCAACAGTATTACCGCTTTAGTAATATATCAGATTTATTTCCTAAGTCCATATTCTAATTCTAGAAGTTTCCAATAATCAGGTATATGATTTATATCAAAATCATCAAAATAAAAGCATGCATGAGCACAGCCTTCGTGTGCTTGATAATTAAATGTCCAATGAATCCTAAATTTACAATACTCATCAGTCGCTCCTTGAAAGCCGCAATGATTGCAGTAATCCTTGCTCAGTTCTCTCTTGATGATTTCAGGCATTGAATCTATATCAGACAAGTATTTATCAATATTTTTTATCCTGACATGTAATAGGAATCTTGGCTTACCTAAAGCAACATAACCCATTTGGCATATTCTCGCTATCCGCTTTGACTTATGGTTATAATCGCCGTCGCAATTTACATCCTTATATTTTAGAGAATATTCATAAAATGCAATAGAAAAGGCTTTTTGTTCAAGAGAATAACCTAAATAATCTGTCTCATCGCTTATCCATTGAAGCATAGGAATCTGTTCTCTAGTTGCTGTAATTTTATAATCAAATCTATAATAATGATGGTGATATTCCTTTAGCCACATCTTTATAGTCTCTTTGTTATATTTCAATTCGTTCCAACAATCGATATATGTCTTTATTGTATCTATTATATCAGGATAATCAGGATATTCAACTATGAAAGATTCTATCTTTTTGTTAAATGCTTTACCCTCAAAATCTGATATGACGAACCCAAAATCAACCAAACGAGATAAAATCAGTTCATATCTAGGTACAGGACCAGACACTAACCCAGTACCTTTTTTTACTGCTTTATTAAAAAGCTCTACATTAACAATTAATTGGTGGTTTTTCAATTCGTCGCAACTTGAAAGATTTGATAAGGTATCAACAAAACGATGTATAGTACGGTATCCGTTTCTAGAAAGATTATGGTCGTTTGAATTGATATCAACAAGCATTAATCCATATGCTTCTGGTCGTTTTGACATATCTATATAGATATCTCTAGCAAGCTCGCTAAGCTTTGAAAAATGAACACGAAAGTCCTCTTGTAAACCAATCTGCAGCGGATAATCCTTTGGAACTGATAGGATAGCCTGAGCAAATGATTTTGCTTGATGCTGACAATGATACCTTATATTATCCACTAGTAAATCCTCCGTTTCATTAAAATTATTAAACCCTCCAATTCATATGCTTGCCCTCTTGGTAATATTTTGTCTATTATAACATTATTATCGTCAACTTCAAAGAGGTATTTTTAAATATGTCCGAAATTATCATGAAAAGAATGTTGAAGTATGCTACTATATGTTTGAGGTGATAAGCAAATGCAAAAATATAATACAATCATTCAAATGATAAAAACTTTGTCGGATACTAACACAAATTAGGTTTTATAATGAAGCTATTGAGTCTTAAGAAAAATCAATATTTTACAATTAAAAATTAGTTATTAATTTCATATAAGGGAATAATAATAGAGGAATAGTAATCGCAGCACAAAACAAGCCAATTTGATTGCAGACAGTGGCTTTGATATGCTATAATAATATAACTGGCAATTTCTTACCTAAAGTAGCATAGAAAGATCAAAGAGGTGGATAGAATGAGAAGACGAAGCAGATTACCAGACGGAATCAGCGACTATAAAGTGTTAGTGGAAGATGATTATATTTATATTGATAAAACAGAATATATAGAGTTATTAGAAAATACAAAATCTTTTGTTTTTTTCCTAAGACCAAGGCGTTTTGGTAAAAGCCTGTTTACTTCTGTATTGGAATATTATTACGGAGTTAACTATAGTAATTTATTTGATAAATTATTTGGTAATACGTATATTGGAAAGAATCCGACTAATAAAAAAAATCATTATTATATCTTAAAATTCAGTTTTACAGGATTAAAGACGGATTCTCCGGATGACTTGATTAACAGCTTTCGAACAGCAACATTAACGAGTTATGAAACTTTCTTTGCTAACTATAAGATTGAATTCGATTATCAAAAAGAAGGAGAGCCTGCTGATATTTTGAATAGTTTTATGACACGTTTTAAAATTCATGTAGGCGGACAGATTTATCTTATAATTGACGAATACGATCATTTTGCAAATGAATTGTTAAGTTTTAAGACAGAATTATTTTCAGATGTTATATCTAAAACAGGTTTTGTAAGGAAGTGGTATGAGAAGATAAAAGACAACACGGCAAACGGCATTATTGTAAGATTTTTTGCCACAGGAGTAAGTCCTATTACACTTGACAGCTTAACAAGCGGTTTTAATATAACGACTGATCTGTCAAGATGGGACGTATTTAATGAGATGATGGGATTTACGGAAGATGAGATAAGATATCTTATTAATGAAACCTTAAAAAATGAAGTGGCATGTGAAGAAAAAGAAAGAATCGTAGATGAGATGCGTGACTGTTATAATGGATATCTTTTCAATCACAATGCAAAGGAGAGATTATTTAACAGTAATATGTCACTTAATTATCTGTCTGAATATTTTAGAACACGTAGACCGCCTGAGAATCTGTTAGATGTCAGCATTACCAGTGATTATTCTAAGATGGGTAGAATGTTTGCGTTAAAGAATAAATCCTCGAACTATCAGGTACTTAGGGATATTATTGATGGAAAAGAGCAGACAGCATATATTACAGCACAGTTCAGTTTAGAAAAAAAGTTTGATAAGAATGACTTTTTATCATTGCTTTTTTATCTTGGTTATCTGACAATTGATTCTTTTTACATGGGAATGACAAATCTTAAAGTACCTAATTATGTGGTAAAGGAATTATACTTTAGCTACTTTGAAAAGGTTTTGGAAGAAGAATATAAATATGAATTAAATATCTCAGATATCCAGTCAGCAATTGCCGTGCTTGCAGGAGAAGGAGATAACAGCAAGTTAATATCTTGCATTGAGACTGTACTGTTAAGCATGTCGAACCGTGATTCTCTTAACATGAATGAAAAGTATGTCAAAACTATCTGTTTTACCCTCTGCATGTTAAGCAAGTGCTATCTGGTAGAAAGTGAAAATGAGGCGAACAAGGGGTATACAGACATACAGCTTATGAAGCGTCCAGGTATTGACGTGAATTATTATGCAATTATTGAGTTTAAATATTTATCAAAGGAAAATGGTACAAAAGAAAAAATCAATCAAAAATTAGAAGAAGCTAAAGAACAATTAATAAGATATAATAATTCACCCAAATTTAAAGAGATGAGCAATCTAAAGAAATGGGCAGTTGTGTTTGTACAGGATCAATGTGTTAAAAATGAAGAATTATGATGACAGCATATATTTGGTTTTATCTAGAGTAAAGATAAAACCACGACCAACTAATGAAGTAAATAATATATATATTCGGCGATTAATAATTATTTACTTTGCAGTCTGAAAATCAAGCTTGTTCCAAGCTTGTACATATGGCTTTTTAGGTTGCAAAGCATTAGAATTATTTATCACCGACTATATATACTCCGTCACCAAAAGATTTTCAACGCATATATGCGTTTTCAATCGGACACCAAAACTCATATACGCAGAAGCAGGTATGCTTCTACTTTTGATGTCCGATTTCAAACGCAACCTGCGTTAGAAAATATTAAGGTGACGGAGTATAGCATACCTATTATGATAAATGAGAAGTCGCCATAAGGCGGTTTTTTCATGGTTTTTTTGAAATTGTGTAAATGTTGTGTCAAAAAAGATATTTATATTATTACAGATTGTCAAAACATTGATAAACAAAAGGTTCATGTTATAGTAAATGCAAATATGTATGCAAATATGTATGCAAATATGTATTCAACTATAAGTTGAATACATATTTGCATTTCTATTATCAAGTTATTGTTTACAAAACATTATCTTGTTATAATAATACCTAAGAATAAGAATTCAGAAAGGTAAGGCAGTGCTTTATAATCAAGCAATGCCTAAGGTATTCATATGCTTGATAATAAAAAGATAGTCACATTTATTTCTGAAAAACGTAAAAAAATTGGACTCACTCAGCAGCAGGTTGCAGATAAGTTAAACATTTCATTTCAAGCTGTTTCTAAGTGGGAAAACGGATTAGCTTATCCGAATGTAGAGATGCTTGTCGAGTTAGCAAGCTTATTTAATGTAACAGTTGACGAATTATTGAAAGCTCAAGATTTTGAACAAGCTGGTCTTACCTATAACAAAGCAGGAGTTAATGTTTTATATACAGATTATATAAAAAAGGAATTAAAAGAATTCATTGATACATCAAATAAAAGAGTGCTGAACGGTATAGGTCCATTTGCATCTTTATACGATATTGGATTTAAACACATAGATAATCCAGTTCTTGTCTTAAAAGCAGAGGAACCTGGTTCTAAGCAGAAAGTTGCAATGGAGTATGGATATACTGAATCCATATGTCATGATATGATTAATCACCTTGTTAATGATATCGCCGTTATGGGAGCTACGCCGTTAGCAGTACTAGATACTATAATCTGCGGAAATGCAGAAAAAGATACGGTAAAGATGTTGATAAAAGGTATCTCAGACGCATGCCGTGAAAATGACTGCGTTTTAGTCGGTGGTGAATTATCTGTTCAGCCAAATGTTGTTAGTAACGGAACATATATACTAACTTCTTGTATAGCAGGGATTATTGATAAAGAAAATATAATAGATGGTTCAAAGATAGAAGAAGGTGATGTTGTCTTAGCAGCCTCGTCAAATGGACTGCATACAAATGGATATTCACTCGTAAGACTTTTGATGAATGAAATGCCTCAGATAAAGAATGAGATGATTAATAATGAAACATTTATAGAAGCAATCTTAAAGCCACATACATCTTATTACAAATGCATAAAACCACTTTTTGAAAACAAAGGTCTAAAAGGGATGGCTCATATCACTGGTGGAGGGATAGAAGGAAATTTAAAAAGGATAATACCAGATGAGCTTTGTGCTGAAATTGATTTAGCAAAAATAAAACCACTTAAAATATTTAAACATATTAAGTCTAATGGTAATATATCAGATTCTGAAATGCTTAGCACATTTAATTGCGGAGTTGGATTGGTACTTGTGGTTAAAAAGGAAAATGTAGCTGAAATAATCAGACATATATCAAAAAGCTATGATTGTTATGAGATTGGAAGTATTACAGGTAAGAAGAACAATATTATGGATTTTGATAAAATTGTTAATACTGATAAAACCATTTACACTGATAAAAATATTTACTCAGAAAAAGTTGTTTTATATAATAAAATAGATTGGACCAATACTAGTTGGTAATATGTTGTTTCATCATTAGTACTATAATATCATTAATATAATAAATATCATTAGTATATTAATCATCATTCGTTATTTGAATGCCATAAGTATTTTTAATGTCATTAAAATATAAAACCAGCATGTCATTCTGAGCGCAAATGAAGAATCTTTTACTAGATAAAGAAAGATTCTTCGCTACGCTCAGAATGACATGCTGGTACATAATTGTGTATTAGTACATAATAACATACTGCTACTAAATTATAAACTATTAAATAGTTATCTTTATTTCTTCCAATGCTTTATCTAAACCACCTATAACCACATCACACCAATGATCAAACTCTTTATCTTCATGCTGATATTCCTTATGTGCAAGAATATATTCAATTGTTTCTCGTACACCGATATCAAAACGTTTCGTCGCATTAAAGTCAGGTACAAGCCTTTTAAGTTTAGAATTATCGAATACAACAGAATTTGCCTTATCCCCAATAAGTGAACCAAGGAAGTCATATCCTCCACATTTTGACAAAAACTCTGAAGAAACATAATAAGGCTTAAACTCTACGTCTAGAGCATCAGCAATTGCCTTATATATTTGATTCCATGTAAGTGACTCGTCTGAGGTTATATGTACAGTTTCTCCGATTGCATGAATATTACCCATTAAACCAACGAAGCCTTTAGCGAAATCACTATTGTGAGTCATAGTCCAAAGAGAAGTTCCATCACCATGAATGACTACAGGCTTGTCTTCGAGCATACGTTTTACAACCTGCCAGCCGCCGTTTTTGCCATGAACACCCAATGGTATAGAACGTTCATCATATGTATGAGATGGACGCACAATTGTAACTGGGAAACCATTTTCACGGTACATGTCCTTTACAAAAAATGGAGCTATTTCTATTGGAGATAAGTATTATCTTGATTTAAATAATACCTGTCCGAAAATATCAAGACAATACCTAATTTTTTGTCTATATTGAATATTACTAAGGTAGTAATAAATCGTATATTTTCCAGCTATGAAAACCCATATATTCAAGCTTGGAACAAGCTTGATTTTCACAGTCGCAAAACAACGATTTTTAGCCACCTGAGTAATATAAATAAATTTATAATTTTCATTCATTTTGATTGTATGCAGTCATAATGAATAGGTTCGTATTTCGCAAATAGATGGGTATAAATATGAATAGTCTAAATGAAGCTGTAAATGCGGCAAAAAAACATATTAAATTAAATATTGAAACAAGTGTATCTCCCGAAGATACTGCGAAAGCTGTAAATTATTCATTAAGACAGTTAAACCGCATTTTCTCCCTATACACAGGATTGACATTGGGTGAATATATCCGCTGGAGTAAGCTGGCTAAAGCGTTTTTTGAGGTAAAGCATAGCGAAACACCGATTATAGATATCGCTTTAAGGTAAGGTGCTGTCAAGCTAGGACAAAGAAATTTTAAATTATTGTTAGAAGCATATTTCAAATAAGAAAAAAATTACTTTTGACTACCTTAATCATATTCTTTCGTATTATAATTATTATTAGTTGTGATTCTAAATATCACAAAACTATTGTTGTTTAACAAAAATTCATTTGCCATAAAAAACAGAAACAACGATTTTAAAATAAAACGCCGCTTCTGCATGAGCTCAATGCAGTAAATCTTCATAACCATGTAATAGAGTAAAAATTAGATTTGCACTAAAAATGCTTATTATCATTATCAAATATCAATGAGCCTGTAGACGCAATTCCAGTTTGTTCAACATTAGTGTTATATAGTGCTCTTTTCCGGGATTTTGTAGGGTGTGAATCAGCTTTCTTGCATGAACTATCAGTTCCTGTGCTTTTTCCGCATCATTATCCAAAAGTCCCTTTTTCGCCGCATTAAAAGGGATAAACGCAGGATGTTCCGTTGTTATTAATTTTTGAAATAGTTTGTCTTTATCTTTTTCCTTAATTCGTTCGCGGGCGCGTTGCATATATGGTTCGTCATTAAAATAGACCAATTCGTGAAACATTAACTCCAATATTACAGTTCCTCCATAATACGAAGGCAACTTAGACGGCTCCAGCCGCAATAATTCATTATAACTCTGCTCGTAGGCTTCTTGCTCCTCTAATTGATTAGAACGTAATTCAATGGTATTTGCAACAAAAAAGTTATCTATATCCGCGTTGTTTTCGCTTACCGCGAATGTACATTCATCATAATCGGACAGCAATTTTCCTTTTGACTGGTCGGCGTTGACTTTGAATACCAAATATAATCCACGCTTTGCCTCAACGGATTGAAGCGCTTCCTTTACGTTTGTTCCGTCGTTTGGTATGTAAAATATTTTTGGATGGTATAAGGCTAACTAATCCTAAGTAGAAAGCTGAAATGCTTATTCCATAAAAAGAAAGTCTAATAAATTTATTGTCAACAAAAAAGAATAAAGCCAAACATACCGCACCAGTAATTAGGTTTACAAATATTCCGCCTAAATTATAAAGGATAAAATGAAAATCTTTCTCATCTTCGCAAGGCTTCATCAAACATTGACCGAGTGTACCGCCAAGTCCAGTACCTTTCACCAGTTTTATTTTACCGTTTGGTGTTTTTGCCCAAAGCCATTTCCCCAAGCGGAATGATACGAATTTATATCCCGACAATCGCCCACAAAATAAATGTCCCAATTCATGTAATACAAGCGAGATATAGAAACCGATTATCAGGGAACCGGCGGCAATCACTCCTAAGATTGCAAAATCGAACATTTTTATGAACCTCCGAAAATATAAATTTCGTTACTTAAACTTTTATTAATAGATATCGTAACTAATATTAATTATATAGTATGGAAGGATATGATTCAAGTAGTCAGAAATAAATTTTATTTCTGATTTGTAATACACTTCTGGAAATAATTAGTATATTGCCTTTGTCTTATCTTGACAGTGGCTTATTTATTATAAGTCGGATTTTTAACCTATAGCATAATTATATAGATTAACTGTGTTGAACTCATGCGGAAACAACAGAATCGTCGGTTTATTATAAAATCGTCGCTTCTGTTGTTTTATAGTAAATGAACTTTATTTCAAAAATGATATCATTTATGAAATAAAAATATTTTTGTGCCTGTTTTATTGCAATTATATAAGAAATTATGAACTTATACGACTTGATTCGACATTGCACTAAAGTAAGGTGCTGTCAAGCTAGGACAAAGAAAATTTAAAATTATTTTTAGAAATATATTTCAAATCAGATAAAAATTGACTTTTGACTGCCTGAATCATATTCTTTCGTATTATATAATTATTCTTTGTGATATTTAAAATCGTAACTAATAATAATTAATTAGCTACGATTTTAAATATCACAAAGATGTTGTTGTTTAATAAAAATTCATTTGCCATAAAAAACAGAAGCAATGATTTTATAATAAATCGTCGCTTCTGCATGAGCTTAACACAGTAAATCTTCCTAACCATGCAATAGAGTGAAAATTAGATTTGCACTAAAAATGCTTATACTGCGCAAGTTGCAAGATAAAGAATTACTTTTTAATGGCAAATAATAATCTTGTTATCCAAAGCCTTCTGCATATTTCATATGTTGCAAAGGTAGTAATAACACTGGACAATAAAATGAGAGCCATTTGAACCGGTATGTTTTCCGTAAGTTGAAAAATATAGTAGGTTGATACAATAATCCATGTTTGATGAAATATATAAACCGAAAAAGAGGAATGCGACATGTACGCAGTAAATCTATTGTTTATATTGAAGTATTTCCGGCTCTGCCCAAGGAGTGCCATTATTGTGACCCATGCGTAGAACCGGAAGAATATGTCATACGCAGGCCACGGCAAGGCTATAATATCATACCAATGCAGAATCATGACCACCATACACGCAAGACTGATTACGAGCAACATCGTGCGGTGTGTTTCAAGCTTTTGTTGTATGACATCATTCGACAGGAGGAAATACCCCAACAGGAAATACATAAAATACTCTCCAAGGCTTTTACCGCTAATATCGAGGATTAGTGAACCTAAGATTGGCAAAACAAACAGGCAAAGCATGACTGGAAACGGCAGTTTGTTGACATCAGGTTTGCGCTTCATTTTATTTGCAAGGATAATTAGTGGTATCGCCATCAGAGAAATCACAAATAAATACAAGATGAACCACAACTGCCCCGGTGTAAATCCGCCTGTATAACCGCTCAAATCGGTCGGTTTGGTGAAAAACAAGATATATTGACTGAAATAGTCGCCTGTATAATTATTGTGAAAGCGCTCGGCAAAATAGGTCTGCGCTGGAATCACCAAAAGAATGCCCGATACCAAAGGAACAAGAAGTTTTGATACCCGTTCCTTTGCATATTCACCGACACTTCTTTTATTCAAGGCGTAAGCTGTACTGATTCCGGCGACGGTAAACAAAAGCAGCATAAACCACGGCCATGTCACAGAAATAAATGTGGTCGTTACTTTTATATCTTCTCCCTTTATATAGAAGCTTTCACCAAAAGAATTATAAATCATCAAAATGTGGTATGGAAACAGAAACAGTACACATACCCAGCGCAAAATATCAATATAACTTTTTCTCATTGTTCAACCTCGTATTATATAAATTTACTCTCGTATTGCGAAACGGTAGAGCCGCAACTACTAATAAGCTCTATTGTTGCCCTATGTTGTAGATAAGGTAGTTAGAAAAAATAAAGTATCCAATTTAGCGGTTTATTTTCCACTATCCTGCGTCAGCTAAATCCTTATGTATGTCTGTGTACATGCGGATTTAATTTTCTTGTCTAGCGAAAATATCCTCGATAAATTGAACACTTTATTTCTTCCAACTGCCTAATCCCGATACCCACGAAACGTGGAAGGAAGCCGTTTACGGCATTGTGCTTATTTATTACTCTAAATCAATCTCCATTTCCATTCCTGCGCCTTCCCAGTCATGGGGACGGCGAAGAAATCCACATTTTTCATAAAAACCTTCTTTGCCTTTAGCCGCCATTAAAAATACAGATATGGAAGTACCGGGTATGCTGTTGTCTTTTGCATATTGGACTAACCTATTAACAATTCCTTTGCCGATACCCTTTCCCTGATATTCTGGCAAAACCCAAATATCGACAAGACACCAATATATTGCATTATCGCCAACCAATCTGCCTATTCCGACGATTTCATCACACATTAAGGCGGCAATACAACAACGATGGTTAGCAATTGATTTTTCGGCTTGTTCCTTGGTCATGCCATCTGTTTCTCCCATTTTGTGAGAAAATAAAACAAACTCGTCTGCGGTCAAACTATGCTCTTCAATTACTATATCCTTTTCTAAAATCCATTCATAAATGCTTGTGCGTCTTTGTCCTTCGTCATAAAGTACGCTCCATTCGGGTGTATCAATAGTTTCAATAAACGAAGCCCCGAATTTTTCACAAGAACGTCGTGATGCAATATTGTTTTCGTCTGTAGTAACAACTATTCTCTTAAAACCGTGCTTTTTCAGCATGGGTATTAAAGCGAAACAAGCTTTTGTTGAGTATCCATGTCCGCGAAACGGTTCATCAATAGCATAACCTACTTGTCCGACAACATAATACTCTATCGAATAGCCGACACGGAGTTCTATTCCTCCAACGCTTTGACCATCTACGATTACATCAAAAACGTATGTGGGTATCGGCGGACCGACTTCAGTTTCTTCAGGGTTGGTGTCTACGCAAGATAATCGCACTTCTTCGTAATGCAAACCATCAGTATCTTGAAAATTAAAATCCGCAGAGGGGCTGTATAGCAGTTTTCTTTTCCCTTCCGCTTCCGGGCTTATATTCACATCAATGTACCTCCGTTATATCATTTAATAGTAGAGTCAAAGTGTTTTGCAATAGACTTCTTCTTCCCACATTATCTCGCCGGTCTTAGAAAAACCCAAGTTCTCAATCATCTTTTTCATAGCAGATTCTCAGGAACAATGCTTGTGTAGAAATTAATAGAGCCGAGCATATCTTTTAGCCGGCTAAGTAATGTCAAGAGTGCCTTTTTCCCATAACCTTTTCCTTGATACCTTTTGTCTATCATCAATCTGCTTAATTCCCATCGTTTAGTGTCCGGGTCAATATCATACATTAAAAAGCCAACCATGACATCATCATCAAGAATGCACATAGGGTAGCAGTTATCTTCAAATTTAGCCAATAGAATAGACTCATAATTGGGAGCTACAAAATCCGTTTGATTATCCGACACAGCAAGCTCTATACACTCGCTCCAGTTATCCCGTGTTACTTCAGCTAAACGCACACTCAACCTCCTCGCATATTACATAAAATGTTTTGCTGTTAACTCTTTTTAAGGCAGTACAAAATATACTAATCAATATTGGATTATCGTCTGAATCATCTTTATAAGATTCATTATTAATTTGCGATATTCGCTTAAATCCTAATCGTTCGAGCAATCTCCACGAATTTACGATAGATGTATGCTTGAGCCATGGTATAAATATTTGTTGCCACAAATCTTTTTTGTTCATCCGAAACCTTTAACTCAAGACATTTATTGTAATTTTCTTTATTACTGGTTTTAGGTTCACCATTACAGACACCTCATATTATATAAATTTGATAACTTACACTAAAAATACAGCGTTTCGTCCGTTATGCTTATAACGAACGGTACTACTTGTTGTCAATATAAAATAGAGGGTCGCCGTTTTCTTCAAAGGCGTTTTGCTTCATGCCAATCTTCGACATAACCTTAAAAGATGCTGTATTATTTTTGTCACAACCCCCATTTATAGATAATATTCCCATCTCATTGAACGCATATGAGAGTAATTTAGAAGCACTTTGGGTAGCGTAACCCTTGTTCTGATAATCGGAATGGATAGAATAAAACAACACAGTTTTCCCCGGTGAGCATTGTCCATCAAGTCCACACCATCCGATAATCTTGTTGTTTCCTTTTTTACAAACAGCAAAACACAAATGATGAATGTAACCTTGTTTGTTTTTTACATGGTTGCTTTGCATCCATAATATGGCTTCTTTTGCTTTATCAGCAGAAATAGCACTATCCTGCCATTCCCACATCCTTGCCACTTCGTCAATGTCTCTTTCTGTCACAGTTCTTAACGTTAAGTCAGAAGTATGCAATTCTATGTGGGTATTCTTTATTATGCTATTAATCTCGCAGACAATCTGCTCAACTGTTTTATCATCGGTATTGATAAGATAATCACCCGGATGATGTTCTGCCCTCAACCATTCAAAAGAACACTCGTTATTATCACCACGTTTTTTATGCCGCTCGACTAAAGTTTTTTCAGAACAGGTTAAAGTGAACCCAATCACTTCATAATCCTTCGCTGTAATATCCTTTAATATGGTTTCGCGAATGGGGTCTCCCAGCACCACTACAGATGAAAAAATAACATAATCGAAATTTGAATTTAGGTATGTGGACAGAGCGAACGACATAGTTTTGTCGCCATTACGCAAACGAGGGTCTGAAATCGAAAATGGATTAACACACCAAGCCCAATCTCCATCAAAAAACGCACAGTTTTCATGTGACTCAAATAACTTTTCAGCCACAGCGGTTTTTCCCACGCAAGGTGAACCTGTAATGATAATTAGCTTTTTGTTTTCTGACATATTTATACCTCCTTAGTGGGAGGGTTAATGCAAATAGACCCTCCATAATAACTTGTTAACCATGATAATAAACCTCCTTTCTTTAAGTATTTATTATATCGCAAATGCGTTATAACCACGAAAATATAAATTCGTTACTTAGACTTTTCTTAATAGATGTCGTAACTAATATTCATTATATAGTATGGAAGGATATGATTCAAGTAGTCAGAAATAAATTTTATTTCTGATTTGTAATACACTTCTGGAAATAATTAGTATATTGCCTTTGTCTTATCTTGACAGTGGCTTATTTATTATAAGTTGGATTTTTAACCTATAGCATAATTATATAGATTAACTGTGTTGAACTCATGCGGAAACAACAGAATCGTCGATTTATTATAAAAGCGCCGCTTCTGTTGTTTTATAGTAAATGAACTTTATTTCAAAAATGATATCATTTATGAAATAAAAATATTTTTGTGCCTGTTTTATTGCAATTATATAAGAAATTATGAACTTATATGACTTGATTCGACATTGCATTAAAGTAAGGTGCTGTCAAGGTAGGACAAAGAAATTCTAAAATTATTTTTAAAGCATATTTCAAATTAGAAAAACTTTACATTTGACTACCTGAATCATATTCCCTCGGATTATATAATTATTATTAGTTATGATTTCAAACATCACAAAGATATTGTTGTTTAACAAAAATTCATTTGCCATAAGAAACAGAAGCAATGATTTTATAATAAATCGCAGCTTCTGCACGAGCTTAACACAGTAAATCTTCATAACCATGCAATAGAGTGAAAATTAGATTTGTACTAAAAATGCTTATTTTGCAATATATCAGTTAAATGTAAAAAAGCAGTCGTGTTCGTCATAGTAGTTGAAATTTTTAATATAATCATTAAGACTTGGCGTTTTTGGCTTCAATTGGTTGTTTGTGTTGAATATGATATCAGATGCAACTTGTCCACTAAAATAAGCTTGCAAATTATGCTTTCGTGAATATTCCGGGTATATTTCTTCGTCGTTATCATCAACATCGATTGATTCATCCAAAAAGATAACCGTATTCTCATCAATGGCATCAATATCTTGCTTGGTATACAGAAAATACATATCTAATTCATCTTGAGAAAACTTAACTAACTGTTCTATTGTAATAGGAGTTCTTAAATAATTATCAATATTCATTCTAAACTTACCTTTCATTACAAAATATAAATTCGTTACTTAAACTTTTATTAATAGATATCGTAACTAATATTAATAATATAGTATGAAAGGATATGATTCAAGTAGTCAAAAGTAAATTTTATTTCTGATTTGTAATATACTTCTAGGAATAATTAGTATATTGTCTTTGGCTTATCTTGACAGTGGCTTATTTATTGTATGTTGAATTTTTAACCTATAGCATAATTATATAGATTCACTATGTTGAACTCATGCGGAAGCAACAGAATCGTCGGTTTATTATAAAATTGTCGCTTCTGTTGTTTTATAGTAAATGAACTATATTTCAAAAATGATATCATTTGTGAAATAAAAATATTTTTATGCCTGTTTTATTGCAATTATATAAAAAATTATGAACTTATACGACTTGATTCGACATTGCACTGAAGTAAGGTGCTGTCAAGATAGGACAAAGAAATTTTTAAATTATTTTTAGGAATATATTTAAATTTAGTAGAAATTTACTCTTAACTACCTGAATCATATTCTTTCGTATTATATAATTATTATTAGTTACGATTTTAAACATTTGCCATAAAAAACAGAAGCAACGATTTTGTAATAAATCGCCGCTTCTGCATGAGCTCAACGCAGTAAATTTTCATAACCATGCAATAGAGTGAAAATTAGATTTACACTAAAAATGCTTATAATGTATTTTAACGAATTGCTGTCATGTACCGATTATATAGTGATGAGCATTCATCAAGGCAAGACAAAAACAGCTCCCTAATTTCTTGTTTAGGGCATAATTTTAAAAACTTTTCATTCTCCAGAATAGAGATAAGAGGTCGCATTTCAAAGTAATACATATAATCTTTATTAAGAGAAAGGATTTTTTTGTACTGCTTTAGAATTGACATGTAATGCATGTCAGCTAAGCGAAACTCACACTTTTTTTGTTCTTGCATAAAAAATCTACATATGTCATTAGCTAAAGCACGACCATTATCATAATTTGTATCACCAAAGAAAGCACCGTTTGCCGGGAAACGGTATCGAAGCTCATCTTTATAATGTTGTTTTTGGAGGATAATTTGATGCCATTTCTGCACTTCATAATAATGTTTTTTCAAAACATTGTGTTCACTTGACAAAAGGCTGTAATCGTAATCAAGCAAATAGTTAAATATACAAGCGTTTTTTCTTGTTCATTCAATGAAGTAATAGAAATCCAACATGCATAATTATTATCCACTTGTCCGACAATACAAACTTCTTGTTCGGGGCTGATATATATTATAAATGTGAGTTCCTCATTATTTATTATATACTTGGGGGTAAGTGCATTCTTCTTATCAATTAAATTATATTGTTCCATTCCGTACTTTTCACCTTCATACCACATTATATAAATACTTAGTTGCCGTTTAATGGCACAACTTCGGTTTTATTTGTCCTATTGATACCACTCGTCATCAGTAAACAAGTGACCTGATTCATACGGCTTGATTTTCCAGTAATTAATAAATTCTATAATAAATATCGCAATAAAATCATTAGGTTAGTCATGAAAGCAAAACAAAAAAATCCTTTAATGCTTCCCAAAGTACCCTGAAAAGTATTGTGCTTATAACATACATAAAATAGTTAGTTATAATTCCTCTGCCACTTTTGCTCTGCGTTCAAGGCGTTTATTGCCATACCATTCATCTGCATTTAAATAATGTTGTAACACATCTGCATCTTTTAACGCCTCCGAATAATCATCATGCACTATATCCTTATCATTGTGGTTATATATCATCTTGCAAATAATATCAATTTCTTTATCAAAATAACCTCCGTTTTGTTTCAACATATCTCTCGCAGTGTCAAGTATTACATAACCATGCTTGCCATGTAATCCGCTTTCTAGCGGAAATTCCTGTTGAGCAAGCCATATATCGTGCAAAAGTCCTGCACAGCGGCATACGTCCCCATTAAGTCCGCGTTTTATTGCGATAAGGCGGCACAACATTGCTGTTTCTCTAAGATGAAAAAGCCAATATTCTCCGCGCTCTTCAAGAATTTCATGTACTTTATTACTTAATGAATTATATCTGTCTTTATCCATGCTTTTATTTTCCCTTTATTGTATATTATATATATTTTATAACTAAAACTTTAAAAATCACCATTGTACCTACTAATGCTTATTCGTGTGTGTTATAAATATTTACGAACAACAATATAATCATTAAATTCGCAATGAATATTAAACCCATTTTTTTCGTACATAGAAATTGAACCGTGATAATCGTTATTATTACCATTTATAAATGGATACGCTTCTATGTATTCATATCCGTCATCAAAAGCGTCTGAGCAAATTTTTTGAAGAATATGTGTCGCAACTCCTTTGCCTCTCATTTCAGGAGCAATGTTAAAACAAAAAATAGATTTAATTTTCTTTTCTTTTTCCGATTCTTCCCAGTAAATTTTTGATAATACAGTATTATATGCCTGTTTATCATTTGTATTGCACCAACCTATCACATCATTTTCGTGATAAGCCAGATAACCCTGTATAATACTTTCATTTATAAATTTAATTGCATATGCACGTCCATCAACTTCACCTTTACTTTTAAATTCATCTTCAAGTTCTTGTTTCCAATGATAGTGCATACAATAACAGCCTGCATGGCTACTCCCATTATCGAAAAAGTTCACCCAATCATTTGACAATTCTTTTTTTAATTTACGGATTTCAATATTCATTTTCATACCTCTGAAAATATAAATTTTATAATAAAACTTAAAAATCACCATTGTACCCACTAATGTTTATTATATAATGCTTTAACTATGTTTGCCTTATGATGCGAAGGTAGAAAAGATAAACCTGTTGGCATCTTTATTTGCCTAATATTTCTTGTTGCACTTTCTTGCTTAACGATGAAAGCACCAATTTATGAGAGGCACACACCATGTTGGCAATCACCTCCTGCGACACATCACTATCCAGATATACGGTACTCCAGTGTAACTTGTTCATGTAATAACCCGGCACGATACTATCGTACTCGTGGCGCAACATATCACTATACAGAGGTTCCAACTTCAAGGTAATAATGGGACGTCCGCTTTGGTCATGTATGCCGATATAGGCATACATCTTGCCTCGCAGAAGATATTTGTATGCCTGCCATGTGGATTGAAATTCCTTTTCAGTGGATGGTTGCTTTTGTAAATGTTCATCCAACCATCGGTAGCTTCTCATGGTATCTTCCAGCCACGGTGTTGTGCTGGTTACTATCGTTGCCATTTATACCCCCTCTTTACTGCTATAAGCGGCACAATTTTATCTCATTTAAAGGCGAACGTTTCATAATATAAATTCGTTGCTTAGACTTTTATTAATAGATATCGTAACTAATATTAATTATATAGTATGAAAGGATATGATTCAAGTAGTAAAAAGTAGATTTTATTTCTGGGTGAAATAATTAGCATATTGTCTTTGTCTTATCTTGACAGTGGCTTATTTATTGTAAGCCGAATTTTTAACCTATAGCATAATTATATAGAAACTGTGATTTTATATTAATCGATTCTGTTGTTTTACATGAGTCCAACACAATTAATCTGTTGTTTTATAGTAAATGAACTATATTTCAATAATGATATTATTTGTGAAATAAAAATATTTTTGTGCCTGTTTTATTGCAATTATATAAGAAATTCTGAACTTATACGACTTGATTCGACATTGCATTAAAGTACGGCTATGAAACGCAGGAGGGATTCACAAGAGCTTTTAAGGATAATTTTAATGTTACGCCTGGTGATTACAGAAAAACAAAACAGTCTATAACAGCAAAGAACTGGCATGTAAATGAGTTTATTCATCAAGAGGCACATAATGCTTTAAATGAAGGATTATCAATACGTAGACATGTTGACAGTTTTATGATAATAAAACCTGAGCGTCTTTGGATATCAATTAAAAAAAACACTCAAAATTTACCAGCATATAAATTCTATGACCTATGCGGTGCAGAAGGTGTAATGCAAAAAGCTGGTTCATTTCCAAATGTGGTTGGAATGGGTGGAGCTTATTTTTCTATGAAAAAGAACTGTCAGCTTTCTTTTGGCATAGAAGTAGAAACGGATTATCCAAAAGACTTGGTCGGCGAATATGAGGTCATTCATATACCGCAGTCTAAATATGTAGTTTTTAATTATCCCAAATACTCAATTGATAAGCATGGTGATGCTATACGAAGTACATGGGGTGCACAAAAGGATTATGATATCAAAGAACAGGGACTAAGATGGGATTATGACAATGCTCCTGTCTTTGAAGATGATGACCATGAAATAGGATATATTTTATGGTTTCCAGCTTGTGATGCAGAGTATCCATCATTTATGATATGATAACATATATCTATTACCCAGGCGGTTAAGAATTGTCTCTTTCCAGTAATAAAAAGTAGAATTTATAAGTATTTTATAGCTGAAAGTATACGATTTGCTATACTGCGTCACCTTAAAAAATTCTGAAAATCGGACCTGAAAATCAAGCTCAAGTATGAGCTTCGATATATGGGTTTTAAGTTATGCTTTTGCAAAGCACGATTGATTGAATTTGTTTTGGTGACGCAGTATATTACCTTAGTAAAATTAATATGTCCTAAAATATCAAGACAGTCTTAATAATTTAATGTAACCTATAGATACAGTGGAAACACAAGTATATTATAAAGGAGCATTATTATTATGTTTAGACCGCGTATTAATGAATTTTCCGCATGTAAGGCGGTTGCATCAGGATGGAAAGGAAATTTTGGAGAAATTTTTAGTTTTATGGATGCATGGATTCCAGGAGATACAGTAGGTTCACCTTTTACAAGCCCTGATTTTCTTTGCTTTAATGAGCCATTTAGTTTTTTATGGTTGAAGCTATTACAGGATGATAAGGTAGATACTAAGGGATTTGAAATGATTGACTTTTTAGGTGGATTATATGTATCAGCAATTGCTATTAACAATGATTTTGATGATTTAGCAAAAACAATTGATTGCTTAAAGAATTGGGTTAATGAACAAGCTAATTTTGAATTAGATTTTCGCCCAGGGAGATATCGCATGACACGTCGCTTTACATCAGATAAATCAGTAGAAACTTGGGAAAAATCATTAGGATATGGACAGCTTGAAGTATTTATACCTATAAAGGTGCTTGAGTAAGGTTTTGTAAAAACAATATGAATAAATATTTTATTAAAATATCATATATAAGTATTATAATAAAATGAAAATGAAAGCTATTTTAGACAGAACCTAAATCAAAAAGAAATGAGGAATACGATATGGATTTTAATATGGAACTTACCGAATTTCCTTCTACAATACATTCGAGTATTTATACCTGTGCACGAGGGATAATGCCTTTATCGCGTACATTAAATGAAGTGGAGGACCCTTCTTTACGCAAATCTTGTGTATCATTGCACGGTTTTGTAACTGATATGCTCTCAGATATGTACGATAATCCAGAAGCTTACTACCTGCCTGTGATGAAGATAGAGGAGTTTCTTGGTGATAAGCCACTGAATGTAGCTAAGCATGAGTTTCCAAAGAAAATCAAGGAGTTATATGCACAAGTCAGTCATGCGGCTATATCTTATATGGATTTATTATGTAGGATTGGGAAAAGTGGAACATTAAATAGTGACATTTTTATAATTTCTGAAGAAGATTTAAATCATGTTGCTAAACGAGTATGTTCAAGCGTAAGCCCTATTAAATTGGACAAAAGGCTTGAAGCCTTGAAACGTGTGGGATTTATTGCGGAAATCTTGCCAACAGGAGAAAGCGGTTTTTTCTCCAATAATCATTCTGATATGTTTCTAGCGCTTTGCGCTCTTCCATATGATAATTTCTGTATGCTTGATTTTCGCAATATAAAAAGCATACATAAATCCACATATGAAGATTTTTATGAACCATTAATCAATGAACAACGTAAAAGAGCTTACGAACTTCATGATTTTGCGATGAAATATAAAATGCGCCCTGCGACTGACGCGAATGGGAGAGTGGTTTATCAGTATAAAGGAAAGCAAGTGATACGTATTGGAAAGGGCTGCGATTATGAGTTATTTCTGGATGTACGTGTTATAGGTAAAGACAAAAAAGATGAGCATACGGTAATTGATAAACATCTTGAAAAAGAATCGAAGGATTTTCAATTGAAAGCTTTGCAAGATATGACAGGGTGTGACGCAAATCTATGCTTAAATTGCTCTACTTATGCGTCAGGGTGGTATGTTACCGTGCTAGGTAAAAGACACCAAATGTGTGGAGAGGGTATAATCGGTTTTGCATGGAATAAACCCTTAGAATCGGATATGATAATGATTAAACGTTTGATTGAAATTAGGTGTGGTATTATAGATGAAGCAAAAGTGGTGAAAGAATCATAATCAATTTAATAAGTAAATATAATTAAGACACCAGCCTGTCATTCTGAGCAAAGCGAAGAATCTTTCTTTAGTAAGGAAACAGATTCTTCACTTCGTACATAATGACATGCTGGTTTTTAATTAGAACATATAAACTTATACCCGTGCATAAATCATCTGCTCGCAGATGATTTACTGCCTTAATAGAGAGTTTGAAAGTTTACTTTCAAACTTTATTACATTGATTCAATCAAGTGGTTATTTTGATTAGATTTAGAGAAACATGGATACTTGTACTAAAAATGTTTAATAAGTTGCCGCTTCAAACTTGCGCCGTTGTCCGATAAAAACCTCATTGTTTCGATTTATATGTGAATGTTATCTGTTCCTTCTTTTGCTAATTTTAAACGTATATCAATTATCTGTTTGATATATGATATATTATTTTTTTGGATATTTTTGTCTATAATAAAACATACCCCGTCGCACAACCGTTTAGTTTTGCCGAAAATGTTATAAAAATTATTGTGACATGGACCATTAGGCGAACATGCTTGACAATATTTTAAATGGCTGACAAAATATTTTTTAAGTTCTTCGGAAACATTTTCAATTGCAGAAAGATAATAAGAAGGGTCATTCCAACTGTATATCCCCATTATTGATATTGTAAAAACGGGAGATTGAAAAGGTGCAGGCTCTTTATACCCTAAGGAAATCAAAGATTTACCTTTCCTATTCCATGAAATACTTCCAAAACCGTATTCCGCTTTTATTTTATGCTGCTTATTTATATGTTCAATAATTTCATTGGCTATTTCTTTTTCTTCTTCATTCATTATCCGTGTAGAACAGGCGTAGTCTGGCTTAAAATTCCCTGTGATTGATTTTAATGGACAGCTTAAAAAGGATTCTTCAGTTGTATTTTTTGCCAAAGCACATAATGCCGGAAACATTTTAAGATATTTATTATTTGTAATACGAACCCAGTCATCAATATATTGAATACATAGTCCTACACGCTCTAACATATAAACTCTTTCAATAGGTTTCTTTATTAAATAGTCCTTAGCTTTATTCTTAACGCTTTGATTAACAAGCTTATTAAAAAAGGAACTTTTTATAATTAATGAATTATCCAAAAACTCTCCATGTAAACCTATGTTTATTAAAAATAAAAAAAAGCTTCTTTGAAGATCGGTAGGACATTTTTTAACCGCATTATCACCCTCTGAACGTTTGACTGCATAGTACTTTCTGCCATTTAATATGTATTCGTACATTCCTGCATTTAAGTAGTACTCATTGGGATTATCATACATATCACGTAGCATATCAGTATAAAAGTAATAATAATCTTTACAGCTCTCTGCAATTTCTTCTCCGATTTTTACGGTAAAATCATCTGTAAGCGATTCGGATAACGGTATTACATTGTTTATTAATAAACAAATCTTTTTATTTACTTCTGTTTGAAATTCTTTTTGCTTATTTACAAATGGCATATATTTCACCTCTACAAATATTCATTCGTTATTTAGACTTATATTAATAATGTCGTAAATAATATTAATTATATAGTATGAAAGGACATGATTCAAGTAGCCAAGAGTATATTTTATTTCTGATTTGTAATATACTTATGAAATAAATAGTATATTGTCTTTGTCTAGCGAGCAAGCTAAATGAATAGCAGGACAGGTGATTCATTGTAACTAAGTATTTATATAATCTAAAATAATTTTTTAAATTTTTAAAAATCGTGAACCGATTACTTACATGCAACGATTATATAGTGAATTATACCAGGAGGTGGAAAATTGAATGCAAGTGAAGTAGAAATATTGATTGATAAATACGGAACAGATGTTTTTAGGTTTTGTTCTAAATTATGCGGCAATAAACCAGATGCGGACGATTTATACCAGCGTACTTTTTTAAGAGCTATGGAAATAGACGTAAGTGTCAAGTAGGATGCAAACCCAAAATACTTTCTCTTCTCTGTTGCAAATGGTATTTGGAAGAACGACATTAAAAAAATGGCACGACATAATCGTGCTGCTCCGAGCCTTGCTATAGATGAGTACGTAGAAAACTTCTTGGCAGATACGGTGGATATTGAGAATGGGGTCATAACCGAAATACTGAATAAGGAATTGCACGATATTATACAATCACTGCCTGATAAATTCCGTATTCCTATCATTTTGTATTATTGGTTTGAAACGCCGCTTAATGAAATTTCAAAGATAATATCTATGCATTATGACACTAAAATGTCATTAGGAATACCTATCGGAACTATTAAAAGCCGATTACATAAAGGACGCAGCCTTATTAAAGAAAGATTGGAGGAGCGAGGATATGAATATACATAACTACAAGCTAAATGATTTTGATAATCAAATAAAACAATCATCATTTACTGATGAACAACCAACCATCGAGCTGAATAATCTCTTAAAAGCAAAGGTACGGCAAAAAGAAGCTTTATTATTGGTAAATAAAACTGACAATAAGATTTCCTTATGGTATCTGCCAATGATCTTAAATAGTATCATTTTTATTACACTTAATTTGATGTTGCATGTTTTTGTACAAAACAGTGCTGTTTTACAAATTATAAATTGGGTCTGCATTTACTTTACAATTGCAGGAATAATTCTCACAATCGCAGGTATTTATTTGGCGAACTTAAAAACCGCTCTCACATTTAAATGGAGTAAAGGAGGCTATCTAACATGAACAATATAATGAAAAGTAAAAAACATATGATTATCGGGTTTACCGCTATCCTTATTTTCATTGTTTTAAGTCTTGGCATCAAATTTACTATACATGATTTTGTAGGAATAAGTCCTTTAGCTATTAGCCTTTTATTGGGAGGTATTTTGTGTATATTTATCTTTTTTGGCTGTATCTACATATGGGTTTACAAGGATGCAATTTTAAGAGGTGAAAATGGTTTTTTATGGGCATTGATTGTATTTTTAACCTCACCTTTTATCGGTATGATTATTTACCTTATCAGTCGAAAGGAAGAAAAACGTAATTGTAAAGGCTGTGGAGAGCGAATCAACATGCAGGCGAATTTCTGCGAATACTGTGGTATAGAAAATGATAATCAGGAGGAATATATTATGAAAAAAACAAATAAAAGTATTAAATTAATTGCTGCTGGGGTTATGGTCGCCGTACTAATGATTGGATGTTTTACTGTATTTACAGTGCTGGCTTTTTCATCTGACAATTTTATTGATAAAGATAAATGGAACACAGGTGTTATAAGTATGAGCTATTCTAACAGCATCGGGAATAAATGGACATTTAATTTTAAATCTGCAAGCGATGGATATAGAAAGAGTAATACTTTAAAGATTAAAGATAATTCACAAATTTTATATGCAGAGATTGAATGTGGTGAGGGTGAATTGCTTCTTCATATCAAACAAGGTAATAAGCAGGAAACCATTGATGTCAGCGACTTAGAGCAGCCACTTGAATATCCACTGAAAGATTTTGAGTTAGGAAAGATTACGATTATTATGGAGATTAACGGGGCAAAAAACGTAAAATCCTATATCACTATAAAATAGTATTAATAATGTGCATGACATATGATTTAAAAGCAAATAAAGTGATAGTGTTGAACTCATTCAAAGACCAGAAGCGACGATTTATTGCAAAATCGTCGCTTCTGTTGTTTTATAGTAAATAAACTATTGTCAAGATTTATTGTTTACTTTTTCTTCATTGAAAGATAATTCTTTTTTTACAAGAGAAATTGTAAATGTAGAAATAAAAAAGGAGTCAATGTTGGAACTAGAGCAATAGAACAATCTTATCAGAGTTTAGTTCCTGTTCACTATAAGCATTTTTTATCACCGACTATATAGTAGAATTACCCGTATATGAGTTTTGGTGTCCGATTGAAAACGCATATATGCGTTGAAAATCCTTTGGTGATGGAATATATTACCACTTTAGTAATACTTCAATAAAAGTCTAAGTAGAGAATTTATAATATGACGTACTGTTGTCATATTATTTATGATAAAATGAATAAAAAAATGGAGGAATTGTAAAGTGAAGAAAATAATTTCTGATGTCGTAAATTTTCCAAATGGATGCGAAACCGTGCGATTTACTGCTTGCCTTGTGTCCATGCTTATGCGTGCCGATGGGATTACGGATAAAAACTGCAACTTCTTATGTGAAAGTCAAAAAAGAAACTGTATCAGGTGCGGTCAATGTAAAGACTTAGTACCGATTAAAAAAAAGCATGAAGAACTATATAATCTTTATACCACCGTGACTGGGTTCGGCTTCTTACAGATTGATTTGTCTAACGATATTCATATGAAAGAGGGTTGGGAACATACAAGCTATAAGTTACTCAGAGAAATTGACTATTACGTAAAAACGCCTATGGATTTTGCTGGATATGATTTTGAAGAAATAAACTTACCAGATAAAAAAGAAAACGTCTTTCCCAAAATCAAGGCTTCCATTGATAAGAACATTCCAGTATTAATGATAATGGATATAAAATCGGAATCACATGAGTATTATCAATGGGTGTTGATAACAGGATATGACGATGAATACGTTTTATACGGTTTGGATGGTTCTGCGGCTTATTGGGGTAAATCCACCGAATTGACAAGGTATGACGAAAATGGTCTTTTTATTATGCCTGATTGGTATGAAAAGATTGGACACGCTTTTATATTAGGAGCGAAGGAAAAACCTACCGTTACCATGCAAGATGTATTCAAGCGTGGAATTAAAATCATGGAGAATATGAAAGAATATAATTATTTCAACAATACGGTAGATTTCATGATGAATGATGCAAACTTCGACAACTTGACCGACGAAGAACTGTTAAAGATGCGTGACCGCATTTCTAATTGGATAAATCAGCCGATAGACCAACGGGCAATGCTTGGGTCTGCCATGAATCTGTTGATAGCAGGCAAAGAACCAAGCGAAGAGATTGCAACGTTCAACGAAGTAAACAGGTTATGCCTGGCGATTCATGACATGTTATGGATTGTGTGGCGAGGAATCGGTGAAGGTATGGGTGGAGATAAACTTGATTGGGCAAAGGGACTTAAAAGCAAAACTATACGTCGTATGATTGCAGATTGCTTTGCGTTTGTCTGCGACTATGACAGTTATATACTTGAAGAGTTAAAGAAAGAGTTTAACTAAACATCTATATATTCATCCTTTCTAACATTCTACAATAAAAATAGTATTTATTTTTATCTACTTGAATAGTATTCTTTTATGTTTTATAATTATTATTTGTTTAAAAATAAAAAATTAAAAGCCCATCACATTGTGCTTTAAATAACGAACATAGCATAACACTCCACAAAAGAAAGTAGTACTTATAATAATGGCTTTTTAAAACATTAGAGCAAAGATTAGCTTAAACATATATTGAAACGCTTCTGCATTTTTTAAACTCATATAAATAAAATTTTCGGCATTTTTGATCAGGAGCATTTTATAATTTAATAAAAGGTTAGTATAGAGGTATAAACAATGTTAAAATATGATGAATTTATTAAGAGAGTAAATGATGCAGGATTTTGACCTCCATTTACAAACTATATCGACCAAGAAATATTTATGTTTTCATGTAATGGCAGAAACGTGAAAGGGCAAGCTTATTTAAACGATCCTGAAACTGATACAGAGATATGGAAACATCGCGTCTTAAAAGAATATAAACTTGCATGTGGGCATTTTTTTAATGGAAAGTCGGGAGGATATATTGCACCACATTTTTATACAATTTTCATAGATGCGTTCAGACCACATATGGATATGCAAGAACGCTATGACGACGGTAAACTTGGGGAATATGAAATGAAAATATGGAACTTTTTATATAAATCGAATGAACCCCAAGGATTTGATAGTATAAGAAAACATTTTGGGTTCAAGGGAGCAAAAGACTTGCCAAAAACAAGAAAACTGGAATCAGCTCTGAAAAACTTACAAATGACATTTGACATTTCATTATGTTATATTACTGCGGGTGTGGGTTATAGCACAGTTGACAATTGATGCCGCCAGAATGGCTTAATATGAACAAACGGATGGAGCATGAAGAAGCATTGGAGATTATTTATCATCAGGCTGAAAGAATCTCAAACATCGGAGAAGCAAAAAAAGCATTTTCACAATCATTGAAGCTGTATAAGATGTAAGATTTCCAATGTCATTTAGTTAAAGCAACAAACCTGTCATTCTGAACGAAGTGAAGAATCTTTATACTTGCAAAGATAAGATTCTTCTTCAATTTTCTTTTTCTTATAAACTTCAATAAGCCTTAATACCTGTAGATGATAAAATATTTAATATTATACAAATATTAATTAAATTTTACATGAGCAGGGTATAGGCTTTATCATTTAAGTTTCAATCGAAATTACAACAATTACCAAAGCGGTAATAAATCGTATATTTTCCAGCTGTAAAAACCCATATATCCAAGCTTGGAACAAGCTTGGTTTCACAGCTGGAAAATATACGATTTATTACCGCCTTAGTAATATAAAAATCTCATATAAATAATTACAAAATTATACGGTTATTATAATAAAAGAAGGCATACACGGTCACATCTTTGAATTTTATTTATGATATAATGTTTCCATAATCAATGAGTTGATATAAAGCAATGATGATAAGTGTAGTAAGTGGGGAATATGCATACAGGTTTTAAAATTAAAGGGTTAATTAATCTTAAGGAGAAAATTACTATGCATGCTTGGGAAGCTATTCAAGAAACATTGGATTACATTGAAGAAAATATAGAAAAAGATATTCAGATAGAAGAACTTGCGAATGTCGCCTCACTATCTATGTTCTATTATCAAAGATTGTTTTCACGGCTTGTTAAAAAACCTGTTTGCGAATATATTAAACTTCGTCGTCTTGCCAGAGCTTGCGAAGCTCTAAAAAATAATAAAAGCCATATGGTTGATATTGCAATTGAGTACGGTTTCATCAGCCGTGAGACGTTTACAAGATCTTTTAAAGAGGCTTTTGGTATTACTCCATCAGAGTATAGAAAAACCCCTGTTAAATTGAATTTTTTTAATAAACCAGATTTATTATTGAATTATATATTGATTGACGAAGGTGTACCGTTGATAAGTGAAGGATTAGTTCTTGAGATTAGACGTAAAACATTAGAAGAACCAATTGGTTTTGTAGGTGTATCTGGTTATGTATCTTTTAAGGGAGAGATGCCTTCTGGTTCACAAACAGGCATTGATGTTCCTGGTGAAATATGGAACAGATTTCATAATGAAAAACACAGAATGCCTATTAAACAGAATGCACGCGGTATAGGAGCATCATATTACGGAGAAGCACCGAAAGGTTTTTTCACTTGCTTTACAGGAGAAGAAGCTGAATCAAAAATCATAAACAGTGAATTCAAAACATGGACCTTACCCGCACGGAAATACATAGTTTGTGGGTTTGAAGCGGAAACCTTTGAAGAACTATATAAAAATGCACTTGGTAAGGCATACGAATACACAAAAATGTGGATAAATAAACATGGTTTAAATTGCGATGATTTCACAGCACATATGCTTTACGATAATGGTGACATTTATTCGGAATGGTGGATACCTATTATTGAATAATATAATTTAAGAGGAGAAAAGCTATGAAAAAATTATTAACATTAGTTATTTTATGTGGAATAATATTTGCTTCATGTAAAAAAGAACAGGATATAAAAGATAATCCTAATATTCCAACTATAGAAGCAGTAGGAAATGAAATACTTGATACTTCGGCAGATATGATAGGTGTGGAAAAGGAAGAGGAAGAAATGCCAGAAAAAGAAATACCAGAAGATGAAATACTAGAAGAAAAAATGATAGAAGAGGGGATAACAGAAAAAGAAATATCAGAGGAAAAATCAGAGGAAAAATCATCAAATGAAGATAACACAACCGATTCAGTCAATAACAATGTAAAAATTACAAGCACATTAAATTATCCACAAGCCAAAATAGTAGAAAGCATTGAAGGAAAAGAATTAAACGCATTTGATACAATTGAAAAAACTGCTGAGGTTTTCTTTGAAGCTGGTGCTAAGATACATTCAGCAATATTAGCAAATGAAGGAGTTATTTATTTCGGTAATGAGAGCGACGAGTTTTTCGCAGTGGATATAAAAACTAAGCAACAGCTTTGGAAATATGTAACCGATGATACAGTTCAAACTCTTCCTGTTTTTTCAGACGGAAAAATTATATTCAATGCAGGGAACAGCTTGTATATTTTGAACTCGGAAAATGGTGATGAAATTTTCAAAATAACTCATGATACTGATAAAAAGATACGGCTGAGCTATGAGAGTTATACATATAATGATACTGGAACAGCAGTATCGGGCGGGATTGCTTATTATATTGCACTAAACGGTGATTTAGTAGCGGTTGATATAATAAAAGGTGAGATAAGCTTTACAATCCACGCTACTAATGTAGGCGCGGCAGGATCTGGAGTTAATATTTATGATGGTAAGATTTACTGGGTTGATAATAAAGGTGTTTTAAATTGTGCTGATATTAACAAGCAGGAATTATTATTTCAATTTAATATGAATGATAAAATTTACGCTCCTATGCATATTAATGATGGTAAGATATATGTTGCTGGAAGAAGTCGCAGAATTTATTGTATTGATGCAGGAAGTGGTGATTTAATATGGTCATCCTATGCGGATGATAAAAGCACATGGTTTTCGGGTGGATCTGTATGTGTTGGTGATATAATATATACCGGCACATCTGACAGAAGAGCTGTGTTCTCATATGATAAGAACACAGGTGAATTTTATCGAATGTATCCTACAGAAGCAAATGTTTATACACAGCCTGTATTAAACGGAGATAACGTGATACTTGCAGTGACAAATGTTTATAACTTTAAAAGATCCTATATAATGGAATTTGATACTGCAAAACACATAAAACTTTGGCAGGCAATTATAGATGATGGAGTTTTGTCGTCTCCAGTGGTTTATGATGGAGTTGTATATTTCGGGTCGGAGTCTGGTAATGTTTATTGTATTAATTTGAAATAGATAAATACTTTAGAGGTATTATATTCGATTGTATTAGAACATTCTTAATGAGTAATATGTAGCATCAGTGATTATATAGTCGATGATAAATAAAACACTTATTAGGACAATCATATTTATATATGCTTACATGCCTTCCTTAAAACACAGGGGATTACATAATGTAATCCCCTGTGTCAGTTTGTAGGCAACTATATAGTTGGCATTAAATAATGCTAATACTTTGCAGTCCGAAAAGCCATATACGCAAGCTTTTCAAACTGCAAAGCATACCATTATTAAATGCCAAATATATAGATTTGATTTCGTCCATCTACTTACCGCATTCTTTTTCTGCCAACAAGGCGTAAAATGTCACCCATTTGCTTGGTTTATTCGGTTTCTCGATCTTTATATAAGGTTTTGTTAGAGAGCTTTCTAATATATATTTACCATTTTCATTGCGTTTACTGTTAAGCAGTTCCCATGCTTTCTCGCATCTGTTTTCGTTTCCTTTTCCCAATACCGATAAGGAATAAAGAATCATATGCAAGCCTATGCGTGTGCATACGGGAGGATGAAATGTTGTTCCATGCACTTTTACTACAAATTGAGAAGAATTATCATGACGATATAACACATCACGATTTAAAAAATAATAAATAATTCCTTCGGTTTGTGGGCAATCAATACCATTTTTATACATTTCTGCAATGAGCTGCAGATAGCTTGCTGTCATTTGGAAATAACTTTTATGTGGAACATTAGGTTTCTTTATCTTAGGATTTTTACTGGTACAAGGATAACCGCCGTCGTTTTGCTGAGTGGCATTTATTAACCTCTTTTTACTTTAATTATATCACATTTAATATGACAACTATGTGTCATATTATAAATATAAAATCGTTATATAGAATTTTATTAACAACTATTGTTATGCTTGAACAATACCCTTTCATATTATATAATAAATATTAGTTACTGCAACTGTCAATGAAAGTTTATTTAATGAATTAATATTTTTGGAGGTTACATTACATGAAAAAAGTAGCTCAGTATATTATCTTATATATTATTGGAACGATTGTTTTTTACTTAATTTCAGTTTTAACATTATTTATATTAATTAATCTGTTCAACGATTCATTTGAAAACATATGGTTATCAGCGATACCTGTAACGATTATGGCTGAACTAATGCTCTGTGCTAATTTCGTATGGAAAAAATATAAAACAAAAAACAAAAAATAATATACAAATAGTAAAGCATTTCTACACTCAATGCTAGATTTTACATAATGTAGTAGTATTGTTATTTGATACTAAAAAAGCAAAATCAATACCTGATGTATAAATGGAGTTTGAAAAATGAATAGTAAAAAATATGCAGTTATATCTGACATTCATGGTAATTATCCTGCTTTAGAAGCAATTTTAGAAGATTCATACAGCCAAAAAATTGATTGCTATATATTTTTAGGTGACTACACGAATGGATTACCATATGCTAATGAAGTTGTAGAAAAAATAATGTCTCTAAACAGTGAATACACTATTTGCGGTAACCATGAAAATTATCTTAGAGATTTGAAAGATAGGAATGAAACTGAATGGGTGTATGAGCAATTTGCCGGTATCTATTGGAATTACAAAGAACTATCAGATAAAAATAAAAACTTTTTATTCGGTTTAGATTCTTCTAAATATATGAAAATAAATAATACTGTAATACGCATGACACATAATCCGACAGATTTTTTTGGAAAGACAAAAATCAATGAAATAGATGGAGATAAATATGCTTTAGAAATGGATAGAAAGCCAATTACTCATAAAAAATATCTTGATAATTGTAAAGACTTGCTGTTTGAGGATTCGCATTTAATCAATAAGCTTCATGAAATGGAAGATGGTATATATTTATTTGGACATTTCCATTTACAATGGCACTTAGAAATAGAGAATAAATTATTAATAAATCCTGGTTCTTGCGGACTTCCTGGCGATTTAGATAATCGCTCTCCATACACAATAATAACCTTTTCTGAAAATAGTTGGAAGGTTGATGAAAGAAAAATATCATACGATATTGATAAAGTAGAATTTTATTTTAAAAAAACCAAACAATATCATGAAACAAATATTTGGCCATTACTTAACATAAAAAATATGAAAACTGGTCGTAATCAAGTGCTTTCTTATCTTGAACACGTAGAAAAGGTAGCTAGAGAAGTCGGTGATGTTAAAAAGCCATATTCAAATGATGTTTGGAGGCTTGCTGCGTCAAAATGGAATTGGGAATGATTCATATATGTTCACCCTGCATTGTGGTTGCTTGGGACAGATAACAATACAGTTTGATTAAACTCATCATTTATTTTGTTTTTCATTGACTAGGTAGTGTAATATATACAGTTTTAGGTTCTGGTTATACCCTGAGAAGTTAACATGTAAATCAGAAGGATCTATATTTTATCTTATGAAAACGTAAAGAACAACATTGACATTTGCTTTACAAGTCAACATGAAACGATTGAAAAATGCGGTTGCGGATGCAAAAGCTGGAAGAAACATGACGGAACATGAACTTATTGAGGTAGAAGATGACTAAAATAAGGCATGATACAGCATAGGAAGATTATTTTTACTAGCAGACACAAGAGTTAATTTATATAATCGAAAGGAGTGAACCATGATACTTTGGTTTCAAGAATTACCTAAAAAGACTTTTGATGAAGAGTGGAAACCATTTATTAACTCAAAATTTTTTAGAGCTAACTTTATGAAAATTGTTTATATACTGATGTTCATATTAGCTGTAATTACATACTGGTATAGTATGAGAGTGGCAGGTATAAGCTTACTATTTATTATTCCTGTGTTCATCATTCATGAGATTTGTCATATAATCGTGATTTATAATCTTGGAGATGTTAGCGTTACTTTTAAGGGACTTTTTTTCTGGATTAATACAAATGCGGAGATGGGCAAATGGCGTTTTTTATTATTCATGTCATTGCCGATAATATTATTGTCACTTATACCTTTTGGAGTTTCTTTCTGTTTTGATGGGAATATTAAAAATTGGCTTGTTTTGCTCTCGTTAATCAATATGACAATAGCGTCCTCAGATATAATTAACTCAATGTTGATACTTTCTAAACCGTTAAACACTTTGTTTAGCAGAGGATATTATAAAGTTAAATAATAAGCACAATGCCGCGCACACCACTAAGTCGCTCTACATCGTAAGTATTGGGATTATCTAACCCACGACATCGGGGGTACTTTTATTAAGCATAGCAGGATTACGCTGATTTAGCGTAACCGAGTATTTATATAATATGTAGGAGGTAGGCATATCACGGAATTTAAAAATGATTTTTTACTCCTAATGTGCTATTCAAAATAAGCATAATACTGTTAAGCTTCATAATGAGCTTCATCACTTAATTATTAATATTATGCAACATAAACCTGTAAACAAAAGTTTATGGGTTTTTCTTTTGGAGATACCTCAAATCAAGGATGCATTTAAATGCTTTTACTGTATGTCTTTGAGCCATAATAGCTTTTATTATTATTGATAAAAAGCGTATATTTTGCGCTGTAAATTTAATTATCCATGTTAATTCAACATGATGAATAATAGAATTTTTAGTTTATTTATGAAGGATTTATTACTTGTACAATATGCCTTCGTAATATATAATTATTATTGATTATAATGACTGTCAATAGAAAGTCTATGTAACAAATGAATAGAAAATTATCGTGCGACAAGAAGTGGCTTTTTCTTTGAACAATTAGTGTAGCACAAGCTACTGTCTTAGTAGTAAAAGACATTCCCGTCCGAAACTGCGTTAGAAGCAATTCTGAGGTGGGTTGCATGAGGAAAAGCCTAATCAGATGTTTAGTATCCATAACATTTGTGGGCAAGGGAAAGGACGGTATGGATTACGATTAAGCATCGTTAGCTATAGCAATAGTTGGGATATGAATACTATTGTATTGCAGATAGGAAAACACAAGTGATAATGTGTGTGATATACTACCCAAATATCTGCCGGTGTAGTGAGTAACCCTAACCCGTCCGTATCTAGTGGAAGTCAAACTTGGTAAGCCCTATAAAGTCCAGTAAAACTAGGTAGGCAAACCGTAAGGAATGCACAATTCTTTAGAGGGTAGAGGAGCGTTAGAAAAAGCAAACGCCGCTATGGTGCAAGCCAACGGGAAAAAGAAATAACCGAGCGGATAGTATCAAAGATACACTTGAAAAAGGGCTGACTTCTAACTGGTGTACAACATGAAAGAAAGCGGAAAGCAGATTTTCAAAAGGGAGGCAACAGATGAGAAATACTTCAAACAAGAAGTCCACACTACCTTCCATTATGAAATGGAGCCAATTAGATTGGAAATCCATAAAGCAATATGTAGAAAAGTCATGAAGAACGAATCTATCGTGCCGAAAGTCTTGGTCAAAAACGCAAGGTAAGAAATCTGCAAAGGCTATTAATGCATAGCAAAGCTACACTATTAATCTCGATTAAACGGGTTACACAAACGAACAAAGGGAAGAAAACCCCTGGAATTGACGGAGTAATTGTGTTAACTGAAGAAGGACGTATGGCACTGTTCGAACGTATGAGGTTCTTTCAAATCCAAAGCCACAATCCAAAGCCCTCCTACAGGGCGTATGTAAAGAAGAAAAATGGTAAATTAAGGTACCTAAGTATTCCCACGATGACTTCATAATACACACCTCCCAATTACGTTTTTGAAAATAAGTGAATAGTTGGTTTGTCCTGAACCATTTAAAAGATGTAGACCTTAAGAAACAAGTCAATTAAGCATTTTTTTCAATTCAGCGACCTTGGAATTGTCAATTGATATTTCCCAAAGTATCCAGAATGCCGCTTTGTTGCTGGAATGATTCCTTTATCAATGTAATAATAGACTTTTCCGGTGGAAATGCCAAGAAGCTCTGCTGTTTTCTTGACGGTAAGTCCATTGCGGGAATTCTGATAAAGACTATGGATTTGATGTTTATACCGTATCCATTTAATGGAATCCGTGGTGAATTCTTTTCCTTCAGGAGTACGAATCCGTTCTGGTTCATATGTACAGCGATTTCATTGTCATTCATATAAGTGGACAGATTCCTGACCTGTTCTATTGTATCTTCGGTATGACGTACCTCATCACACCTTCTGCGTGGTTTTGTAAGAAGGAGCGTTTCTACATATCCACTCCGGTAGCGGATGTAAGCAGTGAATTCGGCTCTGCCTGGTTCGGATATAATAGTGATGTCTTCTATAAGGATACGGATAATACGCTTCTTTTCTTTACAGGAGGAAGCGGGAGAATTCCAGATTTCGGGAATGCATCTGGCAAGTTGAATGATATCTTCCCGTTCATCCTCGGAAGGATGCCAGATTTTTTTGGAACAATGTGCGGCATACTCCTTTTTCATCTGCTCAAGCTCTTGAAGCTTCTGATTCCATCTTTTTCCAGTGTCCTGACAACAAGACGGTTTTCCGGCTCTGCCAGCATATACTGACGTTCTGCGCGGGAAGCTTCATATTGAGCATGTTCTAAGGAAAGTTTCCAGCTGTGCCCGGATGCGTGGTCGGTCTCTTTGATATTATGAATTAACTTTAATGCAATTTCAAATTCAGATGGTTCCATGAGGGAAAGTATTTTTACGGATACCGCATGATCGGCGGTGGATGCAGGAATATAGGAGCAGGTAGATTTATTGCCATGTTCCCAGCGCCCAATGCATTCGTAGATAGGATGAATACCACCATTACCTGTATAGCGCACTGTCATACGGCTACCGCACCTTCCGCATAGAATGATACCTTGAAGGAGTGCCGCACCTTCCCTTGCAGGATTAGTGATTTCGTTGTTTGTGCGGTTAGAATCCAGGGCTTTCTGGTTAGATTCATATTCCTCCCAAGTGATATAGCCATCGTGGTGGTCAGGAATCAATACTTTCCACTGTTCCTGAGGGAGTTTAACGGTATGGTGGAGAAAATGCCCATCATGGTCAACAGTCTTCTGATCATGGTATCTCCCATAAACATATGCTCCCGCATAGGATGGATTATGTAAAATACCAAGAACACGGCTGTGGGTGAGAGTGCCCCAGGTCAGCTTTCCAGCCCAGGCTCCGCCATAAGCACGTTTTGGAAAAAGCATTGAATTTTCAGAAAAGTGCCGTACCACACCATAGGCGCCGCCAGTAGTACGAAATGCTGAAAATATGGCTGAAACAGCACAGCGGACTTGTTCATCTAAATCCTTTATGATGTTCTTTTCAGGACTATAAACGAATCCCACGGGGAGGGGAAAGCGCAGATCTCCCCTTGAGGCGGCATTTTCTTTTCCGCCGAGCATACGTGAGCGCAGGATATAAAGTTCAGCTTCTCCCATGGTGCCCTTTAGTCCTACAACAAGCCGGTCATTGAAATCTGACATGTCGTAGATACCATCCTCATCAATAACAAGTGTGTGAAAAAGCCCGCAGAGTTCAAGGAGCTTCATCAGATCAGCAGAGGAGCGTGCCAGTCTGGAAATTTCCAAACCGAACACTGCACCAACTTCCCCCAATGAAACACTTGCTACAAGATGCTGGAATCCCTGACGTTTGGTGCGGTAAGAACCGGATATTCCCAGATCTTCGTCGATAATGCGGATATTTACGGAATCCCATCCAAGGTTTAGGGCTTTTTCCTGAAGTGCATACTGGCGTTGCGTGCTCTCCTTGTTGAACCGTACCTGGGCAATCGTTGACTGGCGCACATATATCATTGCAGTGCGGTTCAGGTGGTTCTGTGTGACCTTTAAGTGTGTCTGTGTTGATTTCATTTGTATCCTCCTTCCTATTATCAGAAAAAAAGGAGCGCACAAGACCAGCCAGGACGGCTATGAGTTCTTCTGCTAACAGAGAGTTATTACCAGTGATAAAGGCAAGGTTTCCTTCCATCAGTCGTCCCTCCTTTCAAAAAAAGGTTGGTATCAGAAATCCAGTTCCCGACGTCGGAACAGTTCCAGATTGATTTCACTCAGCTCTGCAAGCAGGGCGGATGCTGTTTCATAGTCATGAATGCAGTGGGTCAGCCTTTCTTCATAAGTTTTGGGTACATAGTCAAGATAGGTATACCCATGATAATAGGATGAGAGGTAGAGGCTTTTGTGACCGTCACCATCCGCACAGCGGCAGTTAGGTTTTCCACACTTGATAGGACGGGTGATAAGCGAAGAACGTATTACATTTTCCAAGGGTGGAAAAGAATCAATGATCTGTTGCCTGCAGCGCTTAAGGTTTTCCAGAGTAGAAGTTTTGTAAGGATATTTAATCTTATTAGTATTATTCATAATAAGATTATAACATAAAATGAATGATTTGTCCACACATTTGAAACCATAACCTGATTATTTGCCACTGTTTTTATAAATACGTACAAAGTCCAGTAAGGAATGCAGGACATCTCCATTAAAGGGACAATTTACGGAAGGATCTGATTCACTTAAAAGCGTCCATGATTCAGGGATACAGATAACATCGTCATTGATAAGAAGAGAAAAATATCTTCCGGATGGAAACTTCCGGATTTTCAGTATAGGAAAAGATTTTCCACAAAGAGGGTGAAATGGGTGAGTAATGGTTACGCTTCCGAAATCCTGTTTGAGTATCTGTGCAATACGCTCTGACTGTGCCCACAATACAAGACAGAATATATCAGAACATTGCAAAGATGGCTTTAGAGCCGCAATGGGAAGTAAGGTTTGAACCAACGACGTATGGATTCAGACCTAAAAGAAGCTGTCACGATGCCATAGAAAGAATCTTCAAATCTTGTGTACACGGGAAGAAAAAATGGATATTTGAAGGTGATTTTAAAGGCTGTTTTGATAACCTTAACCACGAATACATCATGGAACAAGTAAGGTGCTTTCCGTATAAGGATGTTATTGGGAAATGGCTGAAATCAGGATATGTAGACAACAAAGTCTTCCATGAAACCGAAGCTGGAAGTGGACAGGGTTCTATCCTATCACCATTACTTGCGAACATCGCTTTGGAAGGAATGGAAGAAGCGTTGGGAATCAAGTATAAAGAATGGCTTCGAAATGACGGCTACAAGGTGATTGCCAACAAATCAAAATACTCATTGTCCAAATATGCTGATGACTTTGTAATCATGTGTGAGACACAGAAAGATGCAATAGAAATCTATGAAATTTTACAACCCTATCTAACAAAAAGAGGATTAGAATTGGCACTGGACAAAACGAGGGTAATCCCAATCACAGAGGGATTTGACTTTCTGGGCTTCAATATAAGACGCTACAGAACTGCCCAAGGAGAAAAGCTTCTCATAAAGCCTTCTCAAGAGAGTGTGAAAAAAAGTAAGCGTCAAATATCCGAAAGAGTTAGAGAACTAAATGGTAATAATGTGGGGAAAGTCATAGAAATCCTGAATCCTATCATAACAGGAAAAGCGAATTACTGGTCTCCCGAGGTTTCAAAGAAAACATTTCAAAGTATGGATAACCATATATACTGGTGTACTTATAAGTTTTTAAGAAGGTTACACAGGGAAAAACCATCGAAATGGATAAAGGCACGTTATTACAAAGCTGACAGAACAGGACAGAGTAAGAGAAAGTGGATACTTACAGACCCTGTAAAGGAATCACAGCTAAAAATGATGACGTGGACTCCGATTGTTCGGCATACACTGGTGAGCCACAAGGCAAGCCCATATGATACAACCCTAAAAGAGTATTATATAAATCGAGAGATAAAAGAGTTCAGCAGAAACAACATAGCCAGTAGACAAAAGCTTGCTAAACTACAGGGATACAAGTGCCCGCTATGTAAGACAAGTATTACAGACACGGATGAAAAACTGAAGGTGAAACAAAAAATACCAATCGTTCAAGGTGGCACACAACAATACAAAAACCTACAGCTGGTTCATAAAAACTGTAACACAGAATACTACAAGAGATTTCCCGAAAAAGGCACACTCCCAAATTTAAAGCAGATAAAAGAATACTGCAAAATCATAAAAAATATGAAATTGGTCGCTTTAATATAACCAAGGTTAGGATAAAAAGTATGCTTGAGCTGTATGTTCGGAAACGGACACGTACAGTTCTTAGGCGAGAAAGGGAGAGTAATCTCCCCGACTTAGCCGACCGAAGTCGCAAAAAAAACGCCGATGGCAATTAACTATCGGCGACTTTGGATAATTTCATTGTACGAAACTGCGGACATTTATCCGATATGTTACTATGGGGAAAGTATTTCTTCTCTATGGCATCATAATTGAAAACAGCAATCTCGAAAAGGCTTGAAAACAAAGGCTTTATTGAAAAGACATCAGTAAAATGGTACAACAAAAACACCCCACTGGTATAGTTCCAGCCGTTTTTTTATGGGATGATACGTGGTTTTGGTTTTCAAAGTGCTATAAGTAGTATAAAGGACTTATTAAGAATTGTCAAGAGAACCACTGCGCAGCAGTTTAGTGCAATTAATATTATATACAGATTGGAAGTGATTAAATGTTGGATTTGAACTGGGAACGTTATATACCGATTTTGGATATGAATATTGATGAAATAAAAAATATATTTACTGAATACGACAAAACAATAAATGTCTTGAATTTTAGTGCGATACAGCTTGGATGTAAAAATAGTAATTTTATTATATGTACAAATAAAGGCAAATTCTTATATAGTAAGCGAGCTTAACAGTGTCAAGTCCGTTTATAATCTGACTCCTTCTTCTTCCGCATAATACTGCGCTTGTGCGTTCCATAACTCGTGATATTTCCCACATTCATCCTTAATTAAATTATCATGACTTCCACGCTGTATTAATTCACCTTCGTGAAAAACTGCTATATCATCGCAAAATCTGCACGAAGATAATCTATGTGATATATAAATTGCCGTTTTATCCCTTATTATTTCATTGAATTTGGAGTATATTTCAAACTCTGCTATCGGGTCGAGAGCTGCCGTTGGTTCGTCTAAGATTATAAACGGTGCATCTTTGTATAATGCTCGTGCAATCGCAATTTTTTGCGCTTCACCGCCGGATAGTTCCACTCCGTTGCCGATTCCTCCGAAATTCGGATGGAGATATGTTTCTAATCCTTTCGGCATATCTGCAAGCCGCGATTCAAACCCGCATTTAATCAGTGCTTCTCTTACTTTTTTATCATCATAATTTACGCTTGCCGCCACGTTCTGTGCAAGAGGATAGGGCATTAACTTGAAATCCTGAAATACAACGCCGAAAAGTGCCATGTATTCATCATAATCATATTCTTTTATATCAACCCCGTTCAGCGTTATTTCACCTTCTGTCGGATCGTATAATCTGCACAATAATTTTATCATCGTGGTTTTACCGCTGCCGTTCATACCAACGACTGCAAGCCGTTCTCCAGCTTTAAATTTAAAGTTAACATTTCTAAGCGCATAATTTTCACTGCCTTGATATTTGAAACTCACATTTTTAAATTCAATTGCATACTTTTTATCGTCACGCTTGTCGATTCTTAATGTACCTTGATGTCTTTTATCGTGTGTATCAAGAAATTTAATAATTTTACTCATGAATGCGTTATTATTCAAAAGTTCTCCGATATTCGTGAAAAATTTTGCGACAACTCTGCTGAACAGCGTTATCGCACCGACATACTGCACGATTCCGCCAACTCCGAACGCACCGGCAAACGCTTTCAATGCAACAAATAAATATATAAACCCGTTTGATAAATATGATACGGCTGTACTCAATAAATTAAATTTAGCGTCATATTTCGCACATTTTTTCCATACTCCGAATTGATATTTAAAAAAATCCTCCGCGCTTTTATCAATGATATGCTTTTGATTATATATTCTTATATCCTTCGCTCTCTCAATTCCTGTTATATCAAAAAAATTAAAATAATAAAGACGTTTTCTTTTATTATCTTCTTCAGCAGCATCTGCCCATATTTTCCCACCAATCATTGATAAATACGGAGAGAGAAAGATTGTGCAGGCAAGAATCAGTACAACAATCATAAAGGCAGCCAAAGAATCAAGATATGCAAATTGCGAACCTGCGGGAACTTTTAATGTAAACAGTGAAAATGCCATGGCTACAGATAAAATAATCGGTATGATACTTGATATTATCTCATTGTATGTATGCAAAAGATGACCTAACCCGAATTTTGTACCAAAATGATATCTGCGGATTTCTGAAAACTCCTGTTGTATTTCAGGATTTTCAATATTCATATAATCCATAGACAATAATTTATCTCTATATACTTTAAGCATCGCATTTGTCAAATCTGTTCCTCGATAATCGACATATCGGCTTATTATACTTTTAATAAGCATAGATGCAAGATTAAGTCCTATGGTGAGTAAAACGAGAAAAACAAGTCTGCTTTGTTCTTTTTCACCCGCAAGTTCATTTAAAATCTGAGCTGAAAAATATATATTTATAAAAGGAACGGTCAAAGTTAAAAACCGATTGAAATATTTTTAAAATCATAACAGTCTGCGGAACAGATGCTAATATTTTAAGTCCGCGCAATGTAATATTTATATGCTGGTTTAAAGTTAGTCTATTTGATTTGGTTTCGCTTTTATTCATTAAAATTCAGCCTCCTCTTTATAATATTTGCTTTGGATTTTAAATAATTCCGCATATTTGCCGCCGAATTTTAAAAGTTCGTCATGCGTACCTATTTCGGCTATCGTTTTATTATCCATAAATATAATACGATCGCAGAATCTTGTGCTTGCTAATCTGTGCGAAATATATACGGAAGTTTTCCCTGCTGAAAGCTCGTTGTATCTTTTATATAATTTATCTTCGGCAATAGGGTCAAGCGCGGCTGTCGGCTCATCTAAAATCATAATCGGCGATTCTTTATAAAGCGCACGCGCAAGCATCAGTTTTTGCATTTCACCGCCCGATAATTCAATGCCGTCATCATTGACGTGCTTATCAAGCATTGAAGCCGTTCCATTCGGCAGTGAATTTATTTTTTCGTAAAGGTCTGCCAGTTCAAGACATTTTTTTATTCTGTCAATCTTCTCGCCGTCAAAATCATTCAAATCATCTTCAGCGTTTGAAAGCTGTGATATATTTTCGGCGATTGACAGCGGCAGAATATTAAAATCTTGAAATACAGCTGTGAACAGCTTGTAATACTGCTCTCTGTTATATCCGCGGATATCTTTGCCGTTCAATAATATCTCGCCGTCAGCAGGGTCATAAAATCCGCATAATAATTTTACGAGCGTAGTTTTACCCGCTCCATTCAAGCCTACTATTGCTAATTTTTCACCTGCTCTTATTTTGAGATTTATATTTTCTAAAGTATTTTTTTCTGCTCCGCTGTATTTAAAACTCAAGTTTTTCAGTTCAAAACTGTAACCTTTATCTTTTTCAGCTTGAATAGATTCTCCGTCGTCATATTTAAACTTGTTCGGATAATCCAGAAGCTCCCGTATTCTGCAATAATTCAGACTGTTCATATATAATTCGGTATAATTAGTCAAAATACCTGTAATCCAGCCTGAAAATCCGCCAATTGTCGCGAACATAAGAACAAAATCATCAACTGCAATCCCGTGATTTAATACTTGCCAGATTAAATATGTGTAGGCTATCCCTTCACGCATAAATGCAACAACACAATCGACTATATCTGCAATAAGCTGTCGTATCTTCACGCGGCGATAGAAATTATAAGTAAGTTTCAAACCGGAATTATAAACGTCATTAATCCAATCAGTCATTGCAAATACTCTTATATCTTTTGCCCTTGTATAATCTCTTGCGACTTCGTTGTTTATAAAAAAAAGATGCCAGCTTAACATACCCGCTTCCGAGTTATGTTCGTACTCCCATTTGTTTGCATGGCGTCTGATGACGACTCCAAAAATTGTGGTTACGGCAGTTATCAGCAAAACAAGCGGGTTTACTGATACAAGCAAAATTATATATATGATAAATCCGAGTATGTTTATTCCAATATTCGTAAAAATATTATATATCTGTTCAGGCGCACCGTTACCATAACGTGTTTGCCCCGCAGACCTCCATTTTAAGTCGCTGTATCTTTCTTCTTCCAGATTCGCATAATCGGTTGTTATATCTTTTGTTAAAAGTTCATGACTGACTTTAGTTCGAAGTATCCATTTTCTAAATTCAAAGCTTGAATCAATATAATTTTTTGCGGATTGTAATACTACCGTTACGAAAGTATATGCAAGGATTGTGATTATAAGGGTTTTATGATTAACGCCGTATATTATCTGTGCTACGACAGTTTTCGGCAGAAACAATCCCACAATTGATATTGCGATTGCTAAAATTATCTGTGCAATTATTACAAGCAAAACAATTTTATCACGTTTCCACGCAGTTTGTATAACGTAAGCACTGTTCTGAAAAAAATTATATTTTGGTTTCTCATTAATTTTTTGCTCAGCCATATAAAACCTCCTGACGTTAAGATTACTTATCCCAAAACGTACGCCTTCTAAAAACGCATATTCAAGCAAAGAATGTATATCCATATACTGCGCTAAAACGTCCATTAAAAATCCAATTTAATTTACCGTCAAATATTTGCCCGAAAATTGTTATTTTATTTTCTTCATTCAAGTAAGGAATAACATATTTCATCAATTCAAGGTCTATTTTATCAAAATCCATTCCCTCTATTAAAGCATCAATACTTTTTGTATTCAAATATTCTGACAAAGCGATAATATCTGATATTTCAATCTTCTGCTTTTTCAGCGGTTCAATCAATTTATACAAAACGCTGAGCTTCAGCAACGGTGCGATATTCATGACTTCATCTATTTTAAGCGTTTCAGGCAACGATTTTTGCAACAGAATTTCAGCTTCATTTTGAGCCGCTTCGCCTGCGTTTATAAGAGTTTCTGCCGATACGCCGAGTGAGCTTGCAATTTTTAATAAAATATTAATTTCCGGAAAACTTTCGCCGCGTTCATATTTTGATATAGTCTGACGCGTAACATTAATAATATCAGCAAGTTCAAACTGCGTCATATCCGCAGATTTACGCAGATTTGAAATATATACGCCAAATTTTAATATATCAAACAAATTAATTTACCTCCTGCGCACTTTTATACTGCTTTAGGTAGAAAATGCAATCAACTAAACATTAAAACACATATATCAAAGCTTTTAATGTCAAGTGCTTTTATGCACTTATTTTCAAAATTTTCCAACCTAAAGGAGTATAATAATAATTTCAATAATATAATTTTATATGAAAAAAAGTATGATATCAAGCAATGATTCGTTGCATACTTAAACCTCTGCCTAATTATGCAAAATAATTCTTGCGTATATATTAGACAGAGGTTTAATTATGGGCTTTATGCTGGCAAGTGATTGAAAATCGCAGTGCAGTAAGGCTTCTTTAGGGAGCTTGCTTACCAGCTTACCTCCCCGCAACGGCTCCATGACCATTACCGGCAGACCTTTTGAAGCGGCATATTCCACGCCGGTTCTTCCCGCTTGGTTGTTTTCGTCTAAATAGTTGAATTGGAGCATACAGAAGTCCCAAGCATATGCATAAAGTAATAATCAATATGGTCGGTTTGCAAACGCTTTAGCTCCGTATCTAAAATGCGGTCGAAATCCTCGTATTTTTTCACCATAAAGGTCGGCATTTTCGTCGCAATAAACATTTTGTCTCGATAACCTTTTGCCAAAATCTTGCCTAACCGTTCTTCACTGTTTGGATACATGTAAGCTGTATCGAAATAATTCACACCTTGTTCAATGGCATACATGATCTGTTTTTCAACATCTTTGTCATCTCTGGCGAAACGCATACAGCCAAAGCCAAGCTGTGAAAGCTGGTCATTGTTTTTTGGATTTGTGCGGTATAACATTAAATCACCTTCCTCATCTTATTATTGAAATGTCTTTCCGAAACCGTCAAGATAGCGACTAACCGTATTCAATACATCTTCCTTGAAGTTACGCTTAAAGCCGTCGACACCCAGTAACTCAATAATTTCGTCAATAGCAGGCGGTAAACCGGAATTTAACTTACATCCTGTAATAAGGGATGCTTCCATAAGAAAGATGTCTATAAGTTGGTTTTATTTGGAGGTGTCTTTATGTCAAACAAAATAGCTCTCATAACAGGAGCTTCATCCGGCATTGGTTATCAGGCAGTGTTAGAATTGAAAAACAAAGGTTTTGTTGTATACGGTGCCGCTCGCAGAATGGATAAAATGAAAGAGCTTGCGGAGAATGGAATAAATACTGTTTCGCTTGATGTTACAAGCGATGATTTTTGCTTTAATGTCAAGGATTTTGTTTGAACATAGTCAGCTAAATATTTTTTATATAGCGGTGTTCCTCGAAACCAACGGTTTAGTTTTTTTGAACCTATGGCGAAACAATATAGCGCCAATAATAAAAACGGAGTAGTTGGTAATATCGGTAATGCAATACCTAAAAAGCCGAGGGATAAAGCTATAACGCCCAGCAAAACATATAGTATCTTTTTTAGCAATTCCACCTCCTCCCATGTTCTTTAATCGGCATTCCCATTTCTTTTTCTTTTTAAGAATTATCAAGATAATAGGTTATGGCTACAAAAACACCAATTATGGATAAATAAGTAGCAACCGTGTGAGCTATGACTGAAGGGTCACCTTCCTCCATCTTTTTTTCGCCCTCCGGATGAGTGCCGTAATCGCCTTCATTTGCGGAGTTACCTTCCGCATCCTCTATTGAGCTCGGCGTTTGGTTTATAGCGCCGTTTTTGTTTTCGCCATCTTTAGATTTTTGGTCATTATAATCACTGGTCTCATTCTTTGCTTCATCTGTATTTCTTGCGGGATCATTTGTTGCGGTGGTATCCGGCACAACAGATTCATCCTGTAATTGCGATTGCTCGGGAGCATGAGCGTGAGATTCCGTTATTCCAAAAGGCTCGACAAGCCACCATCTAAACGAGCTTGTCGCAATGCTATAGGTGCCAAAAGCGAGTATTGCAACCAAGAGTCCAATGCCGAGAGGTTTGGCTATGATTACTGGAATATGGAGGAGCTTCATAAACATACCGGTAATAAAGCCCCAATGAAGACCAATGTGTACGCCCACCAAGATAATGGCTATAGCGCCGGAAAAGTGGTGTATTCCTCGCCATGCACTACCCTTGGGCGCCGCCAACTCCGGAAACAACACCTGCGAAGACTTTATTCCGCTGATCATAACGAATATAAATGTGACAAGCAGCAGAAAGTCAATGATATAGCCGATTCGAACACGTGTCGCAAGCGATTTGCTGAAAAACTTCGTTGTTATGGCTGCAATCCATTTTTTGTTAAGCAGACAGTGTAAGACAAACATTCCCGCCAGCGAGAGTCCCGCAATTTCGTGAAAAGCAAGCGCGAAAACATGACTGTTATACAGTAAGACCAATATGGTGGTCATCACCACATCCAATGAAATTTTAATAATGTTTTTTTTGCTCATAAATACATCTCCTTGTGTTTTTTAATTGCAATTCCGCATTTTTAGTTTACCATTTTACTATTGCTGAGTTCTTCGTAAATGGACTTCAAAACATTCGCAAATCATACGCAAAAAACAGGCAGGCTCCCCCACAAGGGAAAGCCTGCCTGTTTTGAAATCCTTATTTTACTTGATTGGCAATTTTAAAATGAACCTTGTCATATCGGTACAAACCACTGTTATTTCACCGCCATGTAACTCTGCGACGGATTTTACAATTGATAAGCCTATGCCGTGTTTTCCGTTTTCGCTTTTATAGAAACGTTCGAAAATATGTGGCATATCGCTTGGCGGTATTCCGGAACCATCATCGGATATGGAAACAATCACTTTGCCATTCTGCGTTTTACAGGTTAATATGACTTTCGATTTTGCATACCGAATGGCGTTGGCAAGCAAATTATATAGAGCGCGGTATACATGTTTTTTATTGCAGTGCAATAAAACGGGTTCATCCGAAAAATCAAATTCCAGTACAATTTTTTTCTTGTCGGCAATACTTCTTTGGTTTTCAACGCACGAAGCGAGTGTTTCGCGTATATCATCTTCTTGCATCGGAATTTCTCTCGAAATATTATCAATGCGCGAAATGTATAATAAATCCTCCACTAATTCACTCAGTCGGTCTACCTCGGATATGATAACTCCGCTTGATTCCTTATTGTCCAAAATTCCATAATGAATACTCTCAGCCTTCAATTTTATCGCCATGAGCGGAGTTCTCAATTCGTGAGAAACATTTTGAAAAAAGGTCTGCTGTTTGTTGTCGTATTGTGCAAGCTGCCCCGCCGACTTATTCATCGCCTCAGCTAACATTGCAAGTTCCTTATCACGGAAACGGCGAGTTATTACATTGAAATGTCCTTTCCCAATTCCCACAGCGAAATCGGATATATGTTCTATGGGTTTTGTAACCGAACGTGAAATAATCACCGCCACCCCAAAAGAAAGCACCGCCGCTAAAACAACTATTATAATGAGAGCGGTGTTGATGGTTTTCGCAAATTCGCTTATTGCTGTAATATCGGCAAAAAACACAAGATATGCGGCATCATGTTTTTCATCCGGCATGGTTGAAAGGTAATATACCTTACCCTCCGATCGGATGTGCATATTTGATATTTCATCCAGTCTAATATTTTCGAGTGTTAAATAACTACTAATAATCTCGCAATCATAGGTTTCGGTTTCGTCGTATATGTGAATAATGTCATATCCTTGGCTTATTACAAACGCTTTAGTTTGAACACCAAATCTGTTAATCGGTCGCTTCGTCATATCCGTCCAGTAAATGCTTCCCTCTACCGTGCTGTGCTTTGTATATACTTCAAGCTGTGCCGCCGCATTTGTGTCAATATAATTATTCATAAAGAAATTGAATGCGGTAAATATAATTGAAATAACGATGACAAATAAAGCAATTACCATGCTGAATACTCTAGTTCGCAAACTCCATTCATGTTTATATCTATTCATTGCTTTCACGCACCTTTAAGCGGAAGCCGAACCCCCATATTGCCGTTATCTCAACATTGCTATGTGCTATCTTTTTTCTGAGCCTATGAATCGTATCATCCACGGCTTTGGTTTCGACCTCCGTCTTAAATCCCCATACGTCATCCAAAAGTTCATCCCGAGAAACCGCCCGTTCGCTGTTTTTAGTTAGATAGCACAAAAGAGCAAATTCATTTGGAGTGAGCTGGAGATTTTCACCGAGTAGATTAACACACTTGCTTTTTTCATCTATAACAATATCCCCAAAACGCAATTCGTCCTCAACGTTTTGTTTAAGGTGATTCTGCCGTTCAAATTCAATCCGCCGAAATATTGATTTTACACGCATAATCAATGAGATCGCAGAAAACGGTTTCGTAAAATAATCGTCGCTCCCAAGACTTAATCCAGTAGCATAGTCAATATCAGAATCCCTCGCGGTAAGCATAATAATCGGTACAGTGCTAATTTTTCTTATCTCTGAGCAGATGGTAAAACCATTTGAACCGGGCATCATAACATCTAAGATGATTAAATCGCATGAAACTTCGCGGAATTCTGCCAGAAGTTTATTCCCGTTGTCAAATGCCGTGACCACATACCCTTCATTTTCTAAAAAGGCTTTTATCGTTTCACGGATATTATCGTCATCATCCGCAAAATATATCTTTTTGCTTGCCATAATAATTACCTCCTATCCCTAAACGAGATACCCATAATTAATTATAGGGCTTCCACATTAATATTTTCCTGTAAATCATCAGCAATTTATACGCAAAATATCCTCAGTCTCTTTTCCTTTTGTCTTTCGGTTTTTCTGCATCCTTCGGAATCGCCCACACCTTGCTAAACCGGATAACACCGTCAATACGGCCTTCTTCACACAGTTTTTGAATCCGGCGTTCTGTAATGCCCCATTTTTGTGAAGCCTCTTTCGATGTAATATAATCCACGAAATTTCCTCCTTGAAGTTGGTTGCTCTCTTATTATATACGTTATGACGAATAAACACAAGTCAATGATATCGATGTTCATAAAGAGTTTGCGAAAGAAAAAGCCCCGCCGCCTTCCGAAGCGAACTAGATGGCGCTGGGACAAATCTATTTTGGGTGCATTATTACACGAAACCCTATACTCGTTACACGTTTCGCACCAAATATGCTCGGGAAAATTGACCTCAAAAGTGCCTTTGAGATCCGAAAACGAAATTGTATCAAAGACGGCGTTTACATTGATGACGGTTTTTCTGGCACGAATTTTGAGCGTCCTGCCATGAAGCAACTGTTAGATGAAATTAAAATAAGAAAAATAAACTGTATTGTTGTAAAAGACTTGAGCAAATTAAAGAATTATCTTCGCAGATCAAGAATGGATTAAAAATGCACAGATTTTATAGCTTCATACACAATAATAATTTACAAATTATTTTTACGAGGTATATTTCTTCATCAGAAATCATCAAAAATAAAGTTAACTTTTATCAACTTGAACATTACCCTTTCATAATATATAATAATTGTTAGCTACAGTAATTATCTATATTAAAATATATGTAGTTAGTTTATAGTGCGAGTCGCGAAATCAGCATAGCTGATTTCCTCAAGCGAGTGGAGAGAACTCTGCTTGCTTTAGTAAGCTGATGGAAATACAGCAGGAAAATCCTGTCGGGTAAGGTTTAGCCAACCGCCTGTACCGAGTCCTTGGAACCGAGGCGGTAACGTCAGGTTTAAGCGTAGGACAGGGAGCAACAGAGCCGAAATGCAAGTGAAGTGATAGAGCTGGGAAATAACTACAAAGTCGGAAACGGCCGATATGATTATAAACATAGCAGGCAACACCATCATAACCGTCATGGTAAGGGTATGATGGCATCCCCCAGTCAGAGAGCTTGGCGAGGTTGATGAAAAGTATTCCATTGGAACAGCCGAGGTCCTGCCACATCCTTTTTTTTTTTTGAAGGTATGGAATCCAAACCAAAGGAATGCGATAGGAAACCAGATGTGGGGCAGGAAGTCCGATACAGCCATAGTATCGAAGAAGTCTGTGAAAGCAGATGGAGAAAAGGGTACTGTACACTTCATAGATTCAAGCAGACCAGAACTATGCAGACAAAGGAGAGCTGACAAACATGGTAAAAGAACTGTTTGGAATACAGTACAACATAGTGAAAGCAGACAAAACAGACAGAAAGGTTCAAAACTTGGCATCCTACATCAATGTAGACACGCTGAAATCCATCCACAAACAGATGGATGCGGACAAAGCCTGCGGAATTGACCAAATGTCAAAGGAAGAGTATGAGAGGAATCTGGACGAAAACCTTGCAGACCTTGTAAACAAGATGAAAACAGGGAGTTACAGACCAAATCCAACAAGGAGGGTATACATACCCAAAGACATAAAAGGGAAAATGCGCCCATTAGGAATATCCTGTTACGAGGACAAGCTGGTTGAGAATGCCGTTGCACAGATATTAACCATGATATACGAGCCAAAGTTTTATAACGAAAGCTATGGATTCAGACCCAGCCGGAACTGCCATCAGGCAGTAAGGGAGGTAATAGGGAAGGTGCAGTATAGGAAGACCAGATATGTAGTGGAAGCAGACATTGCAAGCTTTTTCGACGAGGTAGACCATGATTGGATGATGAAGTTCCTAACTCACGACATAGCGGACAGGAAATTCTTAGAAATCATAGAGAAGTTCCTAAAAGCAGGAATCATGGAAGAAGGCAGATACCTAGACAGTGAAAGGGGAACGCCACAGGGAAACGGGGCAAGTGCAGTACTGGCGAACATATACCTGCACTATGTACTGGACAACTGGTATGATGTGATAGTGAAGAGGCAGTGCGGGGGTGAAAGCTATCTGATACGATACGCCGACGACTTTGTGTCTTGCTTCCAATACAAGCACGAAGCAGAAGTATTCAAACAAAGGCTAGAGGAGAGATTCCACAAGTATGGGCTGTGAATCATTGGTATGCTGACGTTTATGAACAGCATTATATGCCACAGCAAAACCGAACAAATGAACAAGAGCTAAATGGGGATTTGAGCTATATTCTGTCAACAATCGGCAACGCGCCAAAGCGTGTTTTAGAAGTGGCTTGCGGTGGCGGGAGAATATTAGAGCCTATTGCGAGAGCCGGGCACGATGTTACTGGATTTGATATGGACGATGATATGCTGAAAAAATGCATAATCAGAATCAAAGATTTAAAGAATGCCAAATGTTATAAGGCAAACGCAATCATAGATGACTGGGGAACTGATTATGAGGTTGTCGTGATGGGAGGCAATCTCCTTGTCAATATTGAAGGTTTTTCCGATATGGATTACGAGCAGGCACAGCGTTTATTTATAAGAAAAGCGGTAGCGTCTCTTGCATCAAACGGTCGGTTATTTATCGCCTGTGTATGTGAAGCTGGATTTTCAACATCGCGCGACCTAGAAGAATACACAATTTTCAGTGGAAAAGATGATTTAGGCACTGAAGGTAAATTTAGTTTGTTTGATCAGCATGACGACGGAGAAACACGAATTCACAAATCAAAAAGGCGTTTGAGAATCGTTACTAAAGACGGCGTGGAATATATAAAAGAATGGGAAAAAATCAAGCATTTCCCATCTATAACCGAAATCAAAAGCTGGCTGGCTGAAGAAGGACTTGAAATTGAGAGCGAAGCGGGAAATTTCAACGGCGACCCCATTACCGACCAAACAGGATGGGCAGTTATTTGGGCCAAAAAGTATTAGAATAAACTTGCTTAATAAGTATTTGACAAATTAGTATCAAAACAGGTATAGCTCAACAATTAAACTTTTCTACATCAACATTTCCGTCTTGTAAAACAAGGCGGATTTTTATACCCTTAAAAAGAAGGAATTGAATACATGTTTACTTTTATCTGCTTGAGCAATACCCTTTTATATTATATAATAATTGTTAGCTAAAGTAATTATCTATATTAAAATATATATTGTTAGTTTATATAATGCACAGGAGGGTAAAAAATGAGTATTGTATACAGGGACACGCAAGTTTTTGAGCCGGAAAACTTAAAAGATTTATTTCTGTCTGTCGAATGGTCATCAGGTTATTATCCTGAAAAACTGGCTATTGCCATGAAAAACTCAGGTACAGTATTTACAGCTTGGGATAATGGTAAACTTATAGGCCTTATTAATGCACTGGATGATGGCATTATGACCGTATATGTGCATTATTTGCTGGTTAATCCCGAATATCAAGGGAAAGGTGTTGGAAAAAATTAATCCGATTGATTTCGGATAAATACAAGGACTATTTACGAATTGTGTTGATTGCATATGACAAAGAAGTAGGTTTTTATCAATATTGCGGCTTCACTGTCGGAGAAGAAAAAACACCTATGTTTATTACTTTGTTATGGACATAATAAGCATTAGTGGGTACAATGGTGATTTTTAAATTTTAGATATAAAATTTATATTACATAATGAGGATATATAGATATGTTTAATTTCGATTTGATTAAGGAAACATTTGAAAGTAAAATACAAATGAGTTTAAATTTATAATTAATTTTTAAGAGTTATATTTCTACATCAAAAATATAATATTAGTTTATTTGTTGTAAAATACCCATTCATATTATATAATAATTATTAGTTACGGTCACTGCTGATAAAATTTTAAGTAAGGAATTTATTTTTTGTGAAGGAGGGTGAATATGAAAAAAGTCATCTCTGGCTTGGGTTTTTTATTTTCTGGAGTTATTTTATATATTTCTGCTTGTATTGTCGGAAGCTTCAATCTGCAATATACAACCGAGTGGCAAACGAATATTGGACGGTATTGGCAGTCAGTTATTAACTGTGGCTTGATGCCTGCTATAGTGATTGGCATAATCTTCATAGTAATTGGGGTTATTTTTATGCTTTGGGGTGTTTTTGAAAAACACGATACCAACTGATAATAAGCATTAGTAGGTACAATGGTGATTTTAGAATTTTAGTTATAAAATTCATATAATCGACAGGAGCGATAGAGTTATGATAAAGGACTATTTAGATAACAAACCAATTATTAAAACAAAAAATTTAATATTACGTGAATATACAATTAACGATGTAAACGATTTAAAAGAATGGCTTGGAGATGCCGAGATTTATACTTATTGGGGACGAAATGCAAATAACGGTGAAATAAATCCAGAATCTCTGTTTATTGACCCGCGCCCTCATATTAAAAGAAAGCCGAGTAAGGATTTCAAATGGGGAATGGTCTTAAAAGAAAATAATAAATTAATCGGTGAAATACAGGTATTCGATATAGAAAACGATAGGATGGCTAAAGTTGCATATCGTTTATCGAAAAAGTATTGGGGCAAAGGTCTGACATCTGAATCATTACATTCGGTTGTAATGTTTTGTTTCGAAAATACTGAATTGCAGAGACTGTCTGCTGGTGTTGACGTAAATAATATCGCTTCTTGGAAAGTTCTTGAAAAATGCGGTTTTCTAAGGGAAGGCTTGATACGACAAGGTAAGATGCTTTCAACATATTGCGATTACTATTTATATGGAATGCTGAAAAATGATTATTGTAGCAAATAAGCATTCGTGGGTACAATGATGATTTTTAAGTTTTAATTATAAAATTAATATTAGTTACGATTTTAAATTTCACAAAAATATTGTTGTTAAACTAAATTTATTTGTTATAAAAAGCAGAAGCAACGATTTTGCAATAAATCGTCGCTTCTGCTTTCTGCATGAGTACAGCACAGTTAATCTAGATAATCATGCAATAGAGTGAAAATTAGACTTACACTAAAAATGCTTATTTTCTTACTGCCAAACAATAATTAACATTATCAAACGCTGTCATCAAGTGTTTTGAGTTTGCTAAATTGTAATTATTAAAATACTGTTTTGTTATTTCATCGGGCGTTAAGTGTTCATAAATTAGAAATCCACAATCAGATAATAGTTGATTTAATTCATCATAATAATAGCTTGCAAGCATTGATTCTTTTGCACTACTCGCCATCATTGATTGCTTTTTTGCCCGTTCTCCCGCTTGTTCTGTGTAAGTGTATTCGTCGGGATAGTCAAAAACAATTGTACTGCCATTTGCCACCGAGTCTGCTATATTTTGAAGCAGTGTCCTGAAGTCCTCTTTTGAAAGATAGTAGGAAATACCGAGCAAGCTAGAAAAAGATAACTTGTTTTTATCGTAAGCATTGTAGGAAGACAATTTTTCAGATAAAAATTCGGTTGTTAAGTCGATAGGCATATAGGTTAAATTACTTGGTTTCTTACCACATATTTTTTGAACACGCTTCTGTTTATCTTCACTCATAAAAGGATGGTCAAACTCAAATATTTGCAATTTAGATGCCCATATTGGTTGCCGATATGCAAATGTATCATATCCAGCCGCAAGAATAAGATACTGCGTTGTTCCAATTCTAACCGCTGTCTGCAATGCTTTTTCAGCCCAATTTGCTCTGCCAGCGACGAGGAAGATAATTGATTGTCTACAATCCACCTCAATGCTTCTTCTTTTGTTCCATTAAATGTAGGATTAAAAAAACCGATACCATTGCTCATACTAAATGCAATTTGTTGCTTTTCTTCATCTGATAAGACTTTTTCAGCAAGAAAATCATCAAAAATCTTAATATCATTATGCTTGGAATGATACCAACGAGCAAATGCACTTACAAGTGCGGTCATACTTTTTTGTTCCATAATAAAATCACCTCGCTATACTTAATACACCTAAATTGAGAACAATACAAGACTTGATTTTTATTCAATTTTATGGTAATATATGTACAGAATCAAGCAAGGAATTTACAAAACCGTCACAAAAACGTGGCGGTTTTTTCGTGTGAAATAGAAATATATCATACCTGCTTATATTTAATGAATTACAATCTATCCAAATAGAGCAACAAGAAGCAATATAGCTGACAATGTTAAAGCTCCAAATGTTTTCCAAAATCTATAATATACAGCTTCAATCAAATCATATAGTGTGTAGGAAACCAAAACAATAATAAAGCTCAACTCATAATAAGAGCGAGTAAAATATGAAAATAAGCCTGTTCCTAAAAAAGAATACCAAATGAAAACATACATATAATTTTAATCTTTATCTGCCTATTTGTGGTGTTGTCAGGTAATTCTTTGTGTTATTTCCTTGCAAATTCAAACCCATTCTTTTTCAACAGATAGGTCAAGTTTGAAAGAAATGCACTTTCAAACTCTCTATTAAAGCAGTAATCCATCTGCGAGCAGATGGATTATGCACGGGAATAAGTTTGATATCGTTTGCATTGCTCCGAAAGCAATAAAAAACGCTTTTATGATTTCAAATATCCATGACATTATTTTCGTCTCCCAAGTTTGATATAATTGTATTTAATAGTTGGATGAATACACCAATTTCTGCATCAGATAAACCCTTTTGACCGCTAAAATGTTTATGCTTTCAGCTAATAAAGTGATTTCGTTTACAATAGCAAGCGCTGATGGTAATATCTTTACTTGATAGCTCCTGTGGTCATTTTTAAATAATTCCTTTTGCAATAGTCCCTTTGCTATGAGTTTGTCAATGACCGCTCCACATGTGGCTCTGTCAGTATTTGTTTTGTCGGCAATTTCAGCTTGTGATAGATTATTCTCCACTGATAATTGTTTTAAGGCGCCCCATTGCGCAGTTGTAATGACATTGCATTAAAATGCGGATATGATTCAAATTAGAAAAGTCATAAACAATGAAAATCTGCAAAAATAATAGATACCGCAGTATAAGAACAATGTAGTGCATGGTTTAAAATCCCGATTATTCGTGGATATGGTATTAGTGACAGCACAGCAATACAGTAGAATTGTTAGCTATGAATGATTACCGCTAAAAAAACAGCACAGCGAATTTTTATTTTCAACATAAAGAACGATTATAAATCAATCTTTATTTTGCATTATTTATATCTATGTAATATAATTATTATATAAAATACACAAAGGTTGTATTGAACATGAAATATTACTAAAGTGGTAATAAATCGTATATTTTCCAGCTATAAAAACCCATATATTCAAGCTCGTTACGAGCTTGATTGGAACAAGCATGATTTTCACAGCTAGGATACAACGATTTTAGCCGCATTAGTAATATATAGTTATATTTACCGAAAAATAAATTAAAACAAACAGGAGGGTGGTTATACTTTAACCCTCACGTAAATTTAGGAGGAAAATATGGCAAATAATGTAGCACCTGAAATATGGGGATATGCAAAGCAAATCGTAAAAAATACGATAGGTACACAAACAAAAGTAAGAGGGTTTGAATGGTCGGATGGAGGGGGATTATTTAACAAAGTTTTTAAAGTGAATACGACAGACGGCTATTTTATTTTGAAAATAGAGTGTGATAAGATTTTTTTGCAACCCGCAAAGACCAAATTGAAAATGAAGTGCTTGGAAATAAAATATTTCAAAAAGCAGGGATTCCATGCGCGAATATACTTGCGTATGATTTCACAAAAAATGATATTGGCGCAAGGTATATTTTCACCGAACATATAAGCAATGATATGGAAGATTGGCCTTTATGGGGGAAAATGGACAATTTAGACAAAATGACAAAAAAGGAAATAATCCGTCAATTTACAGAAGCGGCATTAAAAATGCGGACTATGACTAACAGTCATTTCGGCAGCTTATTGCCATCAGGTATTCTTGGATGGCACGAAACCTATGACGGATATTATCACTCTACTTTAAATCTTTTAATTAAGGATAGCGAAAGCTACAAAATATTCAACGAAGAAGAACTCGACATAGTAAAGAAAGCGGCAGAAAAACCGCTTGTATATTCTAAAAAATATATTCCCACATTTGTACACGGAGACTTTGCTTATCATAACACAATATGGGGGAACATTAACGGCGGCGAAAATAAAGTTTATGTATATGATTTCGGAAATGCATATTATGGACTTCCATACCTTGAAGAAATGATAAATAACATTCACGAAAAAAATGTTGATATGATTGATTATATGGATTTGGACATGCATTTGTATGAAAATAATTTAATTGGAGATTTTGAAAGAATGTTTTGGAAAGTCACAGAACAACTTACAAAAGATTATGCTTATATGCGTGGTTGGATGATTTCGAATATCGAAGCAGCAAAAAAAGATACATCAAGAACTCATATAACGGATTTTGTAAATAAATGCCGTGAAATTTTACACTAAATTTTATGAGCATTAATGGATACAATGGTAATTTAATGCACGGGTATAAGTTTATATTAGTGGAGGTTATATGAAAATCGTAAAATTTGATACTTTAAACGATTCACAGCGAACACAAGTTGCGCAAATGTTGACAGACGAAATTCCCGAGGGATGGGCAACACTCTCACATGCTGAAAAAGAGATTGAAGAATGTGAAGAAAATCATGAGCACCTCTTGTTTGCCGCAGTGCAAGACGATGAAGTTATCGGTTGGACAGGGTTAGAGCAACAGTATGGTAAGGTTTTTGAGTTACACCCTCTTGTTGTGCGAGGTGATATGCAAGGAAAAGGTATAGGTACAAAGCTGCTGGAATTTATAGAAAAAACCGCAAAAGAAAAAGGCGGCACGGTACTCATTTTAGGAGCAGGTGATGAAAACGATGGCGGCGAAACCTCTTTTGCAAATGTAGATTTATACGAAAACTTATACGAAAAGTTAGCTAATTTTATCCCCGGCACACACCAAACAGCGTTTTATCTAAAACGTGGATATATCGTTACAGGCGTTGTACCTGATGCATATGGGACAGGAAAACCAGATATACATATGGCGAAAAGATTATAAAATACTTGATAATCAAGATTTCTTTCTTTTGACACAAGATGAAAAGACTACAATAAAATATAGTATCTGTATGTAAATGCACCAAATGGAACAATTTTCAATGATAAATATTAACTTTAAAAATTGACGAGGAGGTAATAAAGATTAAGATGACTTTCAAAGAGTTTAATAAAATTATAAATGAGGATTTATATTATCAAGTACAAAAACTATATAATTTAAACGATTATGTAATTAAACCCATCGATAGGGGATATGAAATTTGTGAATGGCAGAATGCCGTTTATTGTTGCGAAAAAGAAGACGAAAATACAAAAATTTTAAGATTATCTTTAAATGACAGGAGTTATGAAGAATTATTGGCGGAAGCTGAATATATAAAATATTTATACGAGAACGGCGGAAGCGTTTCCAACATTCTTTTTTCTGTTAATGGAAATTTAGTGGAAAAGATAACTGTTAATAGCCTTGTCGGTTTTGTCAGTTTATTTGAAAAAGCTGTTGGGATGCAAAATGCACGAAAATAATTATCGTTATCGTGAAGGTGCACCTATTTCTGAGTATTATTTTAATATTGGTAAGACAATCGGAAAGATTCATAATTTATCGAAAAAATATACTCCCACTTACAGAAGGCATGAGTTTCTTGATACATATAATTTTGAATATATCAATGAATTGATACCGGATTCTTTTTCACCGCTTAAAAGCAAACTAAACGAACTATTGAGCGAGTTAGAGAAACTCGGCAACAAGGGCAAGATCTATGGAATGATTCATTTTGATTACAATGACAGTAATTATTCAATAAACTTTGAAACTGGACAAATAACCGTGTACGATTTTGATAATTCATGCTTTGGCTGGTATCTGTGTGACTTGGCTTTTAATTGGATATTCATGACAGGGTGGGCGCAAAATGAAAAAGAACCTTCAAAAAGAAATGAAATCATGAAACCCCTTTTTAAGACCATAACTGAAGGATATAAATCAGAAACAGTATTAGATGATTGGTATGTAGAAAAATTACCATTCTTCATCAATGTTATTATAATGACATTGATTGTTGACTCGTTTGAGTATATTCACAATAATAACGAAGAACCAGAATATGACTTTGAATTATCTTATCTAATAAAATGCATAGAAGACGATATACCGTACTTAGGGTTTTTCCATGAAATTTATTCATGTGAAAATCCTTTTGAATATGAGGATGAGCGATTTAATCTTTTTGTAAAGTCACACACAATTGGATAATAAGAATAAAATTTATATTTGGAGGTTTACATGAAAAAGGTTATAGTTGTTCCGTATGACGAAAAATGGAAACATGAATTTGAACGAATAAAAGATGAATTGTTACATGCTCTCAATAATTATATTATAGCAATAGAACATGTCGGCAAGACTTCTGTTGAAGGATTAGCGACAAAGCCAATTATTGATATAGATGTTATTATTAAGGACTATAACTCTTTTGAAATGGTAAAAGAGAAGCTCTCTCAGATAGGATATACACACGAAGGCGACTTGGGAGTAAAAGACAGACAAGCGTTTAAGTACGATGAAAAACATCACTTGATGAAACATCACCTATATATATGCCCCGAATACTCGCAAGAACTAAAAAGACATATAGCATTTCGGGATTATTTATGCTCACACCCAGAGGACAAAGATTGGTATGGCTCAGTAAAAATGCTTTGCCGCAAGCGTTTTCCCGAAGATATTAACAGCTACATGATAACAAAAAGTCCATGTGCAATGGAAATCATCCACAAATGTACTTTATAAGCACTCACTACCTTACGGCTCATTTCTTACATATACATAAGTATCGAGATTATCGACAGCAAAAAGTACCTTGGCTATATGATTCATGGAATGGATGCCTTTACACCAAACAATATGAAAATTTACGGTTATTTGAAACACTGTATTGTCAAGATTTGTTGTTTACTTTTTCTTCATTGAAAGACAATTCTTTTTTTACAAGAGAAATTGTAAATGAAGAAATAAAAAATGAGTCGATGTTGGAACTAGAACAATGGAACAATCTTATCAGAGTTTAGTTCATGTTCAAAATATACTAATATGCAATCTCCCAATAATGTCCTCTAAATCTAGAAATAAAAATGATACCCGTTCTAAGTATTATTTTGTTTCTTGAAAAATATCCCTTCATATTATACAATAATTACTAGTTACGGTGACTATTGATAAAAAATCAAAGTAATGAATTTGTATAATGGATGGTGAGGTAAATGCCTAAAGTAGAATATATCATTAAAAAGGCTCAAGCGAGGACTCTTTACAGAAAATGTGGTTTTCATGAAATTAATCAATGGACAGGTATTATTTTAGGTGTTCAACAAACATTTAGTGTTTTTGAATATGTTCTTTAGTATGCTGTATAATACAAAAATTCATTTGCCATAAAAAACAGAAGCAACAATTTTGCAATAAATCGTAGCTTCTGCATGAGCTCAACGCAGTAAATCTTCATAACCATGCAATAGAGTAAAAATTAGATTTGCACTAAAAATGCTTAGTCGATAGTGTGAATACAAGATTACACCAACTCATTCAAACACCATATACTACAGAATCTGTGCAGAACAGCGGAACGGACTATTCCTTAAATGTTATTTGATAACAATAAAAATCAATATTGAACCTGAAAACTTCCCCGCATCGCTCAAATCCATTTTTCTCATACAACGCCAATGCCGCTATGTTTGTTTTGGCAACCAAAATCCTTATTCCGTCAAAGCCTTGGTTTTTGGCTATTTCAAAACAATGTTGAAGCAAAAGTGTCCGATACCTTGTTTTTGCGGCTCTGGATGCACGCCTATTCTCGCCAATTCACAGGGGTTTTTTGGTTTCCACTTTAAATCGCTTAATTCTCCAAAATCGCCTATTGACACAACGGCAAAGAATCCTATCCTGCTTTTTCAAAGCATAGAGCCAACCGTTGTTTATGTCATATTTCGCCGTTTCTTTATTAGGGTAATCCTCGCCCCACGTGCAACCGGGTGTACCAATTAAACTGCGATATATGCTGACGATTTCGGGAATATCATCGTGCGTTCCTATAACTTGCGAAAAATACCACGCAGGCACGGGATTTTTCATATCATCAAACCAATTTAGGACGCATCTGACATTTTCAGGGTCACCTCCCTCTGTAAAATCACACAGGAATTTCAACGTACTAAAGGCAGTATAATAAGATAAAAGCTTAAAAAACTCCGACGGCGGTTCACCTTCAAAATAGCCTTTGATTTGACCCGTATAGAAATGCGCAGATGAGTTCAAATCATGAGGTATTAACCAAAATTCCCACCAAGGATCGCCGTAATCATTTTCACCGGAAAGGTCAATTATTCCGATTTGACCTTCAGGAGTAAAAATTAAATTTTCAGTATTCCAATCTCCGTGGATGAAGGTCTGCGGACGGTTTTCCAGCAATTTCTGATTATCTCGCAGATACCGCACTAACAAATCCACACCTTGGGACTTGCCAAGTTTATCTTTGTATGATTGGATAATATTTTGCACTTTACGCCCGAAACGTATCCCCCAAGGTTCGGATTCATTCTCTGGGGGTAGAGTATGAAGTTTTATCATCAGTGTACCGGATTTTACGCCTGCCGAAAATTGTTCCGCATGGCTCATGCGCGGCAAAGCCTCTATCAAATCCTCGCCATCAAGCCATGTATATAATTGATATGATAATGTTCCCTCACAGAAAGACCCCATGTTGACTTGCCGTGACACATTAACACCCGATGCGGCGACATATTCATACATACGAAAATCGCCTTCTAACCAGCTGTAGTGTTCCATGTCGTTAATACGGAGCAACCGCTTTTCTCCCTGCGTGGTTTCAATGTAAAATTTTCTTTCGCATCCCTTGGCTAACCGCTCGACAACAGCGATACTAAGTTTTTGAGATAGCTCAAGGATAATGTCGGCATCTTCTGGCGAAAGTTTGTTAAATCCTATAGGTTTCATAACTATACCTCTTTTCAAATTTTCGGTTCTTTAAGCGGGGTGATGAATCTCATTGGGCGCGGATAGAAACATCAGTTCTTGAATTTAATTCAGAAAATGAAGCAAAGGAATACTTTATAAATTCCTATTTACCATATATGCAGGATTTACAAAATCGTTGTTTATTCGTTATTAATCCTGACGGGCTGCCAATAGCAACTACAAATGCGTGGTATGCTAATAGTGAACTTGGGTATCAAGCGTCGATGCATTGGGTTGCAGTATGTCCAGAATATCAAGGATTAGGTATCGGAAAAGCCATAGTCCAACAAGCATTATATATTTTCTCAGAGTTAGAGCAAAATAAGCCTGTATGGTTACATACGCAAACATGGAGCCATTTAGCAGTAATGCTATATAATAAGATTGGTTTTAATATGTTAACGGTTGATAGAATTGCAAATAATAATACTCGTAATGGCATTGCAAAAATATATCCTAATGATTTTAATGAAGCAATAGAAGTTTTAAGTAAAGTTATAAGCAATGAAAATCTGCAAAAATTATTAGATACTGCAGTGTAAGCACGATATAGTGTACGGTTTAAAGTCCCTAGCAGGTTTTTCGCCTTTAATTGGCATGGAAACATGGTATAACAATCCCATCTGTATTAAAATTCAAATTAGCGAATTTGACAACGAAAGACGGCGTGGAATATATAAAAGAATGAGAAAAAATTAAACATTTCCCATCTATATCCGAAATCAAAAGCTGGCTGGTAGAAGAAGGACTTGAAATTGAGAGCGAAGCGGGAAATTTCAACGGCGACCCCATTACCAACCAAACAGGATGGGCAGTTATTTGGGCCAAAAAGTATTAGAATAAACTTGCTTAATAAGTATTTGACAAATTAGTATCAAAACAGGTATAACCCTATAATTAAACTTTTCTACATCAACATTTCCGTCTTGTAAAAACAAGACAGATTTTTATACCCTTAAAAAGGAGGAATTGAATGTCATCCCTAAAGTTTAGTTATAAAATTTAGTGCGCCCAGCGAAGGGTGTGGCATTTAACAGGTGGAAATCCTGTCCGATAAGGTGCTAACCACACCATCGGTAGCAACCTTGGGTCTGTGCCAGTAATGTCATGGGCTAAGCGTAGGAAGTAAAACTTCATTCTGAAGTCAGGTAGTAGGGCGAACGACCCCGCCCCGAAATATAACTTTTCCAGCATGCTGACGTTGTTAAATTGGCGGAAAGCAATATGTGGGTTTACCGATATGGTGAGATTTCACACTCTTTGCGGTGTCAGAGAGCCAGTCATGCTATACAATGATGTCACGGCAACTGGGGAGAGCTTGTAATTTCCCTGCACAGTGTAATGCAGGCTATGCCGTACAACCGAAAAAAAGGGAGGAAAGCAAACGGATTATAGGCAGTCGTAAATCCGAGAAGGGCACTCGTAAATCCGAGAAAAGCACTCGGAAGACTACATAGTACCAGCGAAGGCGTGAACAAAATAAACGCTGGAGGGAAGGCGACCACGTAAAGTAATATCCATTGAAGGTACCAGCACTGTGCACAGAAACAGATAATGACGGTAGAGCCTTTCAATAGAGAATGCCTAACTAACCCAGAGTAGTTACGGTTATCAGCTTTGCGAAGAGCCGGATGCGGGAAATCCGCTTGTCTGGATTCTGTGAGGGGCTGGTGTCGTAAGGCATCAGTCTACTCGACTATTATCAAACATGACATACTGTTGTCGTGTTTGATGTGGTAAAATGAAAGAAACCGAAAGCGAGGAAAACAATGAATAGTATGAATGTTAATGTAGGTGTAATTCTTTTTGTTGAAGATATAGAAAAAATGGTTTCATTTTATAAAAACATCATGGAATTTGATACCGATTGGGACGGCGGATTATGGGCGGAATTTAAAACAAAAAGCGAGACAATATCATTTGCATTGTATGACCGTAAAAATTTTGCGGAGTCTGTAGGGGAGATTTACTATCCCCCGAAGGGTGTTAACTTAACAATGGAAATATGTATTTGGCTACCGAAATTTTCAGATGTTGATAAAGAATATGAACGCCTAACGGCGCTTGGAATAAAGTCATTTACGGGAGAACCTGTAACCTTCTCATTTGGTATACGAAATTTTTATATTACAGACCCTGAAGGTAATTTGCTTGAAATCGGAAGTATGGGACATGAAGAAACCTCATAGGTGCGGAAAGGAATAGTTTGATATGGATAAATTAAATTCTTTTGAAATTCTTCCGGCAGAAGAATACGGTATTGTTTTAATGTTATATCAAACTGGCAAATCGTTGGGTTGTAAAATTGTGTTTAAGAAACGCATACTAAAAAACCAACCGAAAGGCTATCGTGTTATATTTAACAAGCAGAAAAACAACAAAGCGTTATTCTGGATGGAGATGTCCGAAAACACCTTGTGTATCGGGTTATAAGTATTAGTGGGTACAATGGTGACTTTTAAATATTAGCTATAAAATTTACATAATGCGGGGGAGGGTTTATCAATGAATAAATATTTAAAATACTTAATTGGTATTTTTGTTTTTATTATATTTGTGCTCGTTGACCAGTCATTTGTTGGATATAAAGGTATTATTACAAGAATTAAAGACTGGGCAAATGGTAAAAGGGCATTCAAAGGCACATTTGAGCAAATTTTCTAAAGTATAGATACATTTGCACAATGCCGTTCACAGCTTCGTTTTCCGCTTTTTCGTGGGTATGAGGATTATAGACAGCACAAGCAATGATTTATTTTCTATAAAAAGTATAAAATTCAAATTTCCGATAAAGGATAACATTCCACCGAGTATAAGCATAATATTGTTAAGCTTCATAATGAGCTTCATCACTTAATTATTAATATTATGCAACATAAGCCTGTAAACAAAAATTTATGGGTTTTTCTTTTGGAAATACCTTAAATCAAAGATGTATTTATAGTTATGGATAATAATGTTGCCGAAGAATTACAAGTGTATACCGAAATAATTATTGCATGAAGAATCTATCTAATTGAAAGTCACTATGTACTTTTTCGTTTCCGAATGGATTAATAACATATGATTTGCAACCTCATATACAAAATAATTTGTAAATTTACTTTGTCCTATCTTGACACATGCTCAAGGTAGGACAAAGATTATTCAAAATTTATTTTTTAGAAATACATTTATCTATAAGAAATAAAATATTTTTGCCTACTTAAATAGTTTGAATTTAATTTTTAGTTACGGTGACTGTCAATAAAATTCTAAGCAAGAAAGTTAAAATTTGAATGAATATATGATGACAGGCAAACATAAACTCAGCTATGGAATCTCTTGAGTACTTATCCATGCATTAAAAGTTAATTCATTTTCTAATGGAGGAAAATAGTAATGAAAAGTTATAAAATAATGTTGTTCGGTATTGCTTGGATTTTACTTGGAATTGTTGCTGGAACATCTTTTGGTTTGCATAGTACTTTTACAGAAATTGTATCAAAATTTACACCTTACATCGGATTATTGATAACAGCTAAGGGATTTTATATAAATAAAGATGAATAACTACAATATTAATGTTTAAGTGAGTGATATTTATAATCTATAATATGATTATTAAAATTAATTGTATTGAACTCATGTAGAAATATCAAGCGACGATTGATAACAAAAATCGCCGTTTCTTTTTATAGCAAATGAACTTTGTTTCAACAATGATATCATTTGTGAAATGAAAATATTTCATGCTCATGCCTGTTTAATACAACTATATAAGAAATTATAAACTAATAAGACTTGATTCGACATTGCACTAAAATAAGGTGCTGTCAAGCTAGGACAAAGTAAATTAGCAAATTATTTTTTAGAGCTACATTTTTGCATCAGAAGTGAAGTATTAGTTTGTTTCTTGAAAAATATCCTTTCATATTATATAATAATTATTAGTTACCGTGACTAATGAAAAGTTTAATTAACGAATTTATTTATCAGAGGTAGATAATGAAAGATAAGATGATAAAATTTCTTCTTGAAAACGCAAATCCATCAATTAAATTCCGCATTAAAAAAGAAGTTTTGAATGAAGATATTTCAATGGATGAAAAAAATAAATTGCAAGCGCAAATTATGGACGAACCTGTCATACAGTTAATCAAACGTTGTCAAAAAGAAAATGGGTGGCTCGAAACGGTTTTCACGGTCCGAATAAAAATGCAGGACCGTTTGAAAATCAAGAGGTAGGAACAAAATATCTTGGCGAAAAATTGGTATTCAAAGATACCCCTGTCTTGAAAAGGGCAATGGATGCTTTTGTCACTACAGAACTGACTGATTTATGTTATCGTACTAAAGGAAAACTATTTGATGAGTTTAAATATGCCGCAAATGGTCAAAACATTATTAGGTGCGCCTGCATTGCCCGTGCAGGATATGACGATGTTATAGATATAAAACCGCAAATTCAATTATCCTTGGATTCTTTCAAACGTGTTTTGGAAGTCGATTCAATACTTGATATTATTACGTACCGAAAAAGGGAAATAAACAATTACGTTTTTTTAAGGATTACGAAAAATGGCCTTGTTATTATCATCTTTCCATACTTGTGCATACAAATTCATGGAAAACAGATGAAAACATACGTATTTTAGCTGAATCCATAAAAAAATTGATGAGAACGGAAAGAACGGAATCGCAAGTTGGTGCCAATTCATGGGTGGGTTATTCATTGGGTACTACTGGCTGTTTTAAAGAAGGATTTGAAATTGCCTATGAAATAAACGGAGTGCGTTGTATAATAATGGACAGACTTGAATGGTTATGCCGTTGTGGTGTTGCGCCGTATGTAGATAAAATACGGAGTGAAGTTGAAGTCATAAAAAATTCAATTAACGAGGACGGCGTTTGCGAAGCGAACATCGACGAAAATCAATTGAGAGGTTTCAGTACATATGGAGGACAACAGCTTGAGATTGATTGGAAAGACCCTATCCGCAGATTATGTGATATAACATTCAGAGCCTTGTTGATTTTACACTATGCCGAATGTACCGAATAAGCATTTTTTAGTGTAAGTAGAATTTTAATCTATAGCATGATTACATATAATTCTTCGTTTCAAAGATGAACCATTTGCAAAAAAAGGCATATGGCATTAGTTAAAAAAACACAAGACCAAGCCGCATTCGATAATAAGCACAATACAATGTACGGCTCAAAAGTGCATCACTTCGTGGGTATCGGTATTAGTTACACTGCAATATAACCTAAAATTCGTTAGCTGTGGCGGGTTTAAGGTTTGGCATAACATGGCGAATTATACTGCGTCACCAAAACAAATTCAATCAATCGGATCTTAAAACCCATATATCGAAGATTTTCAGATCCGATTTTCAGAATTTGTTAAGGTGACGCAGTATAATATAATGTGCAGGAGGAGCAATATGAAAAATATAATCACAATACAACACACACAATCCGTTCATCATACTAACGGAATGATTGGCGGACAGGGAGACTGGAATCTATCTGAGTTTGGAATTGAACAGGCTAAACGAATTGGCGAAAAACTTTCAAAAGAAATTGACGGTAGCAAATACGTTATATATTCGTCTGATTTGTTGCGTGCAAAGCAAACAGCAGAAAATGTGGGGAAATACTTAGGTATAAAGCCAATATTAACTACCGCGTTGAGGGAAATTAGTTGCGGTGATGCGAATGGAATATCAAAAGAAGAATCTAAAAAGATTTTTTAGGTTCCATGAAAACTGTTGATGATATAAGTTATCCGGGTGCAGAATCTATGAGAGATGTTTGGAATCGTCTTTCCGTGTTCTTAAATGAGATAATGGCAAATAAAGAAGAAAACATAATTCTCGTTGCGCATGGCATATCATTGGGCATATTTAATATATTATGGCTTGGCTTAGATGTCGATGCTCTAAATAAATGCGGTATGTGGGGAGCTTCGGGCAGCGTATCATTCATGCGTGAAGAAGCGCCGGAATTTGGTGTTAAACGTACCATATCTCGATTTAACGATTGTTCATACATTTGATAATAAGCATAACGTCGCGTATGAGTAAAAATGGCTCTGCGTCTTGATTATCGGAATTATCAACAGCTTAACCTACGATAGAGATTTACAAAAATGATTTTTAAGATATGGTTATAAAATTTAGTGCGCCCAGCAAAGGGCGTGGCATTTAACAGGTGGAAATCCTGTCCGATAAGGTGCTAACCACACCATCGGTAGCAACCTTGGGTCTGTGCCAGTAATGTCATGGGCTAAGCGTAGGAAGCCAGGTAGTAGGGCGAACGACCCCGCCCCGAAATATAACTTTTCCAGCAGGCTGACGCTGTTAAATTGGCGGAAAGCAATATGTGGGTTTATCGACATGGTGAGATTTCACACACTGTTGCGGTGTCAGAGAGCCAGTCATGCTATACAATGATGTCACGTCAACTGGGGAGAGCCTGTAATTTCCCTGTACAGTGTAATGCAGGGTATGCCGTACAACCGAAAAAAAGGGAGGAAAGCAAACGGATTACAGGCAGTCGTAAATCCGAGAAGAGCACTCGGATGGTCGCATAGTACCAGCGAAGGTGTGAACAAAATAAACGCTGGAGGGAAGGCAGCCACGTAAAGCGATATCCATTGAAGGTACCAGCACTGTACACAGAGACAGATAATGACGGTATAGCCTTTCAATAGAGAATGCCTAACTAACCCAGAGTAGTTACGGTTATCAGCTTTGCGAAGAGCCGGATGCGGGAAATCCGCTTGTCCGGATTCTGTGAGGGGCTTGCCTCGTAAGGGGTAAGTCTACTCGACTATTATCGGAGAATACTTTTAATGAATAAAAACATAATTAAACAATTACTTAATATGATTGTGCCTGTAATTATTTTTTATATGATTTACTCATTTGCAGGATTAATTCCTGCCATGATCGTTTCATTGCTTTTTTTATTGAGTAATGCCACTTATACTTTCAAAAAAGAGAAAAAGGTTCCAAATACTCAACTGTTTGGATTAGTAGGGTTTGTTTTGTTGTTAATAGGAGTTTTATTTACAGATAATGAAAAGCTTTATTATGTACCTGCACTTGCCAGTAACTGCATTTTCTTCTGTTTTGCGGTAAGACTAACTATTAAACGTAAAAGCATTTGTCATTATGCTGCCAAAGACTTCAAATTGTTATTTTTGAAAAACATTCGTGAAGATGACCTTTTCAGGCTTAATATATTGTGGCTGGTGTTCTTTTTATTAAAAATAGCGTCTAAAATTGTAGGTATTCTTTATCTTAGTTTCAATCAACTGTACTGGTTAGTTTTTATACTTGGTGATCCTATGATGATTGCTCTTGTTGTTTATTCTGTGTATTATATTAATAAAGCCGCAAGAGCCGCACAGCCTGCAAAAGATAAACTTTCATAAATTATAAGCATTTGTTACACATTAACACAGTGGTGATGTGTCGGTTCAATGTAACCGAGTTTTTTTATAATCGAAGGAAATAAAAATGTCAGAAAAAAAGGTTACACCAAAGATTATACCCACTGCCTGCATTTATACCAAATACGAAAGGATGAGTTGTATGATTAATAACGATGAAAATGTTTTAAAGAATATGATTAATTTATCTATTTTTAATATATCTTTTTTGTCAAAGCCACTTATTGTAGGCGGACTTGCTATGGAATATTATGGCTTACGAAAATGCGGAAAAGATATTGACCTTATTATTTCTGAAGAGGACTATCAAATTTTAATGAATAAATATCCTGAATTAAAAATTGATACATGGGGAGATTTGGGTATTAGATTTAAAAATTATGAGTCGCTTAGAAGCATTTCACGATTGGATTATAATCACTATTCAAATGGAGCAATAGAATATGAAGAATATAAGGTAATATCTTTTGATAGATTGTTCTTTATGACAGCGGTAATAAGGAGTGAACCTGGGATTAAGAAGCGTGTTGACGATTTTGGTTTATCTCTTGAATATTATTATAATAAATATCGAAATCAAGAGTATGTTGCAAATGCTGAATTACATAAAGAATCTTATATAAATGCACCAGATGGAACAATTTTCAACGATAAATATTAAATTTAAAAATTGACAGGACGGTTAGATTAACTGTATTGAATTCATGCAAAGACCATATACGCAAAATAAGCATTAACAAATATAACAGCAATTTTTACAATAGTTTTGAAATTTATATTTGGAGGTTTACATGAAAAAGGTTATAGTTGTTCCATATGACGAAAAATGGAAATATGAATTTGAACAAATAAAAGATGCATTGTTGTGTGCTCTCAATAATTATATTATAGCAATATAACATGTCGGCAGTAAGATATGGTTATATAATTTATATAATATACGAAGGAGATAATATGAGTCAAAAAAAATTATTGAATGAAATAGTTGAAAATGCGTCTCTTAATCAAATTCAAGATTACATTAAAAAAGTTGTTGAATTACGTGGTTTTGCTAATCAACCTATTCAAGAAACAATGTTACTATTGCTTGAGGAAACAGGCGAATTAGCAAAAGCTATAAGAAAAACAGCAACAAAAATGTCTGTCGATGTCGATAAACTACAAAACTACGATACAGTTGAAAGTGAAGTAGCCGACGTTTTCTTTGTCTTAATGGCAGTATGCAACCAACTAAATGTTAATTTGTTCGAAGCTTTGATGGAAAAAGAACAAAAAAATTGTGAAATAAATTGGAGCTTTGAAAGATAAAATACCTTGTACAGTATAAGCATTAGTGGGCGCAATGGTAATTTTTTAGGTTTTAATCATAAAGTTTATATACGGTTCACAAGGAGGAAGAATATTAATATGAGATATTTACTTAAAAATGCAAGTATGATGGACAAGGATAAACTCATCAAAATAAACATATTAATTGATGATAAGACAATTGTAAAAGTTTCAAATGAAAGTATTGATGTTACGGCACATGAATATGATTTAAGCGGTTATACAGTTATGCCTGGTTTTATCAACACTCATGTACACTTAATAGATTGTTTTGACGCATTTAATGATGACAAGCTAAAAAAGTGGCTGATGTCTGGAATTACTTATTTAAGGGACGAAGGTATTTTATCAAGAAATACTACAAAAGAAGCCGTAGAATGGAAAAATAAATGCAGCAGATCTCCACTTTATCCGAACATAGCATTATGTGGTAAATTTATAGTGCGAGTCGCGAAATCAGCATAGCTGATTTCCTCAAGCAAGTGGAGAGAACTCTGCTTGCTTTAGTAAGCTGATGGAAATACAGCAGGAAAATCCTGTCGGGTAAGGTTTAGCCAACCGCCTGTACCGAGTCCTTGGAACCGAAGCGGTAACGTCAGGTTTAAGCGTAGGACAGGGAGCAACAGAGCCGAAATGCAAGTGAAGTGATAGAGCTGGGAAATAACTACAAAGTCGGAAACGGTAAATATGATTATAAACATAGCAGGCAACACCATCATAACCGTCATGGTAAGGGTATGATGGCATCCCCAGTCAGAGAGCTTGGCGAGGTTGATGAAAAGTATTCCATTGGAACAGCCGAGGTCCTGCCACATCCTTCTTTTTTTTTGAAGGTATGGAATCCAAACCAAAGGAATGCGATAGGAAACCAGATGTGGGGCAGGAAGTCCGATACAGCCATAGTATCGAAGAAGTCTGTGAAAGCAGATGGAGAAAAGGTACTGTACACTTCATAGATTCAAGCAGACCAGAACTATGCAGACAAAGGAGAGCTGACAAACATGGTAAAAGAACTGTTTGGAATACAGTACAACATAGTGAAAGCAGACAAAACAGACAGAAAGGTTCAAAACTTGGCATCCTACATCAATGTAGACACGCTGAAATCCATCCACAAACAGATGGATGCGGACAGAGCCTGCGGAATTGACCAAATGTCAAAGGAAGAGTATGAGAGGAATCTGGACGAAAACCTTGCAGACCTTGTAAACAAGATGAAAACAGGGAGTTACAGACCAAATCCAACAAGGAGGGTATACATACCCAAAGACATAAAAGGGAAAATGCGCCCATTAGGAATATCCTGTTACGAGGACAAGCTGGTTGAGAATGCCGTTGCACAGATATTAACCATGATATACGAGCCAAAGTTTTATAACGAAAGCTATGGATTCAGACCCAGCCGGAACTGCCATCAGGCAGTAAGGGAGGTAATAGGGAAGGTGCAGTATAGGAAGACCAGATATGTAGTGGAAGCAGACATTGCAAGCTTTTTCGACGAGGTAGACCATGATTGGATGATGAAGTTCCTAACTCACGACATAGCGGACAGGAAATTCTTAGAAATCATAGAGAAGTTCCTAAAAGCAGGAATCATGGAAGAAGGCAGATACCTAGACAGTGAAAGGGGAACGCCACAGGGAAACGGGGCAAGTGCAGTACTGGCGAACATATACCTGCACTATGTACTGGACAACTGGTATGATGTGATAGTGAAGAGGCAGTGCGGGGGTGAAAGCTATCTGATACGATACGCCGACGACTTTGTGTGCTGCTTCCAATACAAGCACGAAGCAGAAGTATTCAAACAAAGGCTAGAGGAGAGATTCCACAAGTATGGGCTGCGGCTGTCGCAGGAAAAGACAAAGATACTGGAGTTTGGGAAATATGCCAGACAGGACAGGGAAGGAAGAGGAGAAGGGAAGCCTGTTTACAAAACCCCTTGTAAAAGATTTTTTTGATTTATTAAAAGTATTTGATGATATTAATCTAAATGAATTTAAATACGATGAAAATCATGAAAACAATACTTGGACAATCGGACTGTATTAGTGCATAAAATAAGCATTAACGAATAGAAAACCCGTATTTAAGAGCAATATGCAAATTTATATTATATAAGGAGGCAAATGTGCAAATAGAGGACAAAATACAATTTGGCGAGTATGATTGGCGTGTTCTTGCGCTACAAGGTAACACAGCATTGATTATTACCGATAAGATTATTGAACAGCGTTCATATCACGATAAATATATCGAAATAACATGGGCGGATTGTTCTCTTAGGGAGTATCTCAATACAGAATTTTATGACAGGTTTACCGAGGCTGAAAAAGCAAGAATAACCCCTGTTATCAATAAAAACCCCGATAATCCGTGGTTTGGTACGATTGGCGGGAATGATACTGAGGACAAGATATTTATACTCAGCCTTGAAGAAATTGCTTGTAAATACTTCGGCGACAGCAACGAGTTATTATACAATCCGGGGAAGAATCAAAGGTACTGGTATCAACGTAAAGATGTTAACGATAACAAACGACCAGCGATAGATAAAGAAAAAAATTTTTGGTGGTACTGGGTTCGCACACCCGGTCGTCGTAACGTGAAAGCGGTATATGTTTTTCCCGAAGGCTATATTGGTATTCACGGAAACAATATAAAGATAGGCAATGTCGCCGACGGATACTGCGCAGGCGGTGTTCGACCAGCTTTGTGGTTACGTACCGTATAAGCATAAAAATTATTTTTATCTGATTGAATCATATCCGTTCATGTTATATAATAATGATTATTTATTGTGACTATTGATAAAAATTTAAGTAACGAGATTACATAATATGCAGATAAATAAATGTTTATATAAGATATGGTACACTAATCAAAGATAGATAAATTTTTTATTATCCAGTAACTATATAGTCGGTGATAAATAATTCTAATGCTTTGCAGTCTAAAAAGCCATATATTCAAGCTTGGAACAAGCTTGATTTTCAAACTGCAAATCATGCTAAACAAGTTTAGCAAAGAATTATTAATCACCGACTATATAATATATAAGAGTGGGAGTGATAATTATGAATAATTCTCCAATGAGATTAGATGAAAAAAAGATATTAATAACAGGTGTGAGCCGTCCATTAGGTATCGGTGCAACGCTTGCTAAGCGGTTGGCGGAAGCAGGAGCTAGAGTTGCAATTCATGGTTTTTCAGATTATGACTTAACTGTAGGCAATCATTTATCTGCAGTTACGAATGGCACAGAAGCATTAGCAAAACAATTTAATGATTTAGGTTTAAATATAACTGCGCTTACATCATCAGATTTAGAAATACCAGGAATTGCAGAAAAAGTTGTAGAAGAAGCAGCTTTAAAATTAAATGGACTTGATGGATTGATTTTAAACCATTGTTATGGAACATCTAGTGAGATAGGTCAATGGATAGCAAAGGATATTGACACTCATTTGATTGTAAATGTCCGAGCTTCTATGATGATGATTCAAGCTTTTGTTAAGCAGGCTGATTCTTCAAAAGATAATGCAATCACACTTTTTACGAGCGGTCAATATCTTGGACCTATGAAAAATGAAATGGCATATTGCGTATCAAAAGAAGCCATCATTTGCCTATGCCATCAAGCATCATGGGGACTTAGAGATAAACAGATTCGTGTTAACTGCATAAATCCTGGTCCAAATGATACTGGCTACTGCTTCGGTGAAGCCTATGAAGAAGTAGCAAAAAGATTTCCATCAAAACGTTGGGGTACGCCTGATGATACTGCTGATTTATTATTATTTTTACATAGTGAACAAGCTAAATGGATAACAGGACAGGTGATAGCAAGCGAAGGAGGGTTTAATCGATATTATTAAGCACTTTGTATACATAAGGGGGTAATGATGCAGGTAGGAGATATAATAAAGTTTAACATATATGAATGGCGTGTGCTTGATATACAAAACGATATGGTTTTGATTATAACCGAAGAGGTTATTGAGTACCGAGTTTATCATAATTTTTATACAGATTCAACATGGGCAGATAGTGAACTGAGAAAATATCTTAATAGTGAGTTTTATGATAAATTTAGTATAGCAGAGAAGGCAAGAATTATTCAAGTATTAAATAAAAATCCTGATAATCCGTGGTATGGCGCAAAAGGTGGCATGGATACGCAAGACAGTGTTTTTTTATTAAGCATTGAGGAAGCAGTATGCAAATATTTTGGAGACAGCGGCGAAATATTAAAAAATCCTGGGAAGCAAAAATATAAATATTGGTTTGATAAAAAAGATGAGAATAATAGTAAGCGATTAACAAATGGCTCATGGTGGCTTCGCTCACCTGGTCGTACTAATCGTGTTGCCGCATATATTCACGGTCTCACACCAAGTCAATTAGATACATCAGGTGGTTGTGTGGGTATTAATGGTAATAATATAACTAGCTTTGGCGGTGTACGTCCAGCTTTATGGTTGAAATTGTAATCCAGTGCAAAAGCTTGTGTAGACGCTATCATTATCTTACATAAAAAATCAGGTTTTCATTTTTAAATGCTGTTATAATTCTTTTGAAAGGAGTGATTATATTGAATTGGCTTCAGCGGATGAACCATGCGATTGATTATATTGAAAACAATTTAACGAATTAGATTGATTATGAACAAGCCGCAAAAATCACTTTGTGTTCTGTTTATCAATTCCAACGTATGTTTTCTTATGTTCTAGGGGTATCATTATCTGAGTATATACGACGAAGGAGACTTACTCTCGCCGCATTTGATTTGCAGGAAAAATCAAATAAAGTGATTGATGTAGCTTTGAAATATTTCAGTGCAATGTCGAATCAAGTCGTATAAGTTCATAATTTGTTATATAATTGCATTAAAACAGGCATAAAAATATTTTTATTTCAAAAATGATATCATTTTTGAAATATAGTTCATTTACTATAAAACAACAGAAGCGACGATTTTATAATAAATCGACGATTCTGTTGTTTCCGCATGAGTTCAACACAGTTAATCTATATAATTATGCTATAGGTTAAAAATCCGACTTATAATAAATAAGCCACTGTCAAGATAAGACAAAGAAATTCTAAAATTATTTTTAAAGCACATCTCGAAATAGAAAAAATTTACATATGACTACCTGAATTATATTCTTTTGGATTATATAATTATTATTAGTTATGATTTCAAACATCACAAAGATATTGTTGTTTAACAAAAATTCATTTGCCATAAGAAACAGAAGCAATGATTTTATAATAAATCGTCGCTTCTGCACGAGCTTAACACAGTAAATCTTCATAACTATGCAATAGAGTGAAAATTAGATTTGTACTAAAAATGCTTATACTATTTGCGATGCATTGGTTTGTTTCTATAACGGAAATTTAGAATAATCGTAGTTGTTATTACGCCAATAATACCACAAGCCACAAATGTTTTTCCTAAAAATGCATACCCGTCACCATTGTCAGGAAATGCAATATATTTCCCGATAAATAAGATGATTGCTATTACCAACAAAGAAACAAACGAGCTTATGATAAGAAAGTGTTTCTTCTGTATTTTGCTTTGCTGATGCAATATTTCCCCCTGTTGTTTTTCTAATACTGTTGTTTTCAATATTAATTCATCGGTTTCATTCGGCTGTAGTAAATAGTCGGTGCTGACATCAAATATTTCAGCCAACTTTACTATTTTATCAAGTTCGGGTGTAGCTTGACCTGATTCCCACTTTGATATAGACTGACGGGATATGCCGAGTCGCTCAGACAATTCATCTTGAGATAAGCCATTGACTTTTCTCAGCTTTAAGATTTTTTCGGACAAGTCCATTCTAAAATACCTCCTAAGATTTATTTGTACCTTTATCATACAACGAACAGCGCAAACAAATCTATATATCGGACTTGGAAATACCGCAACCACTGGTTGCAATTAGTTGCATTCTTGGAAATATCGGCATTTTCTCATTCATATTAGGTTATATAAATTTTACAATCATATCTTAAAAATCATTGTTGTACCTGCTAATGCTTATTTTCTATGACACTATAGCCTTTTCAAAAATGCTGTTTTATCATTTATACTAAATCCACAGCGTTCATAAAAGCGTAATGTGCTTTCTCTTTTTGAGCCAGTCATAAGCATAATTTTATAACAATCATTTTTTTTTGCTATCTCGCTCGCCTTTTCTATAAGTGCAGAAGCATATCCCTTATTTCTAAAATCATAATGTATAACGACATTTTCCATAACAGAATATGGTCTTAAATTATGTGTCAGATTTCTTATAACAACAAGAGTAACGGAAGATATAACTTTTCCACTTATCTCGCCAACAAGCAAATAATAGTCTGGATTTTCGATAAGTGTTTTTAATAAATCACCCCATTTAGTAACATCTTGTTGTTCTTTTGGTGGGTATTGCGTTAAATGCTTCATATACAATTCTTGTAAATCATTTACGTCACCCAAGAGTGCCTTTCTTATATTCAACATTTTTTATCCTCCTAGTTACACTCAACCGGCGCGTTCCTGCTATGCTAAACGAAAATACCCCGATGTTGCGGGTTAGATAACCCCGATACTTACGGTGCAGAGCTATTTTGAGCCGTGCGCATGGTTTGCTTATACTGCGATATCGGGAGCAATAAATAATTCAACCATCTCTAAGCCATCTACTAAAAATATCTCTCCGTCTCTTTCAACAAATCCATGTTTAAAATATAGGCTTCTGGCAGGCAGACCCAGTGAATAATTTTTAGGGTATGTGTTGACTGTTATAGTTTTGTTATGATTCAATTCACTCAATACTAACAATATAAGTTTTGAACCAACACCTTTATTGCGATATTTTTCTTTAACACCAAGCCATGTAATACTGTTATTTGTACGTGAAAATCCAATAAAACCCGCACTTTCCTTCGTGTCAATATCATATGCCATAATTGCGTTGTCTTGTTCAAGTTTTCTTTTTGCATACTCTATAAAAGCCGCGTTTTTACCCATTTCAGGTACGCGCATTATTTTCCCAACATCATCTGCGACAGCTAACCATTTTGGTAAATCATCAGACTTTGCAATACTATAATCCATTTTATTTCTCGCCGGCTAAGTCGGAGGGGTTACCCCTCTTCCTCGCCTCAGAACTGTACGTGTCACTTTCATGACATACAGCTCAAGCTTTCCTTTCTCCGAATTCTTGTTACACAGCGACCTCTGCTAGCCGCAATCTTTGTATTTCTTTGTAGCATTCCTTTACCTCTTTTGGTGAGAGAATGGTTTCAAACGGAATCATTTTGTCTCTGTATTTCTGACAGATTTTATGAACCAACTCTAATTCTTCGTATTTCTTGTTGCTGGATGCTCTTTCAATTGCAGTCAGCTTCTCGTGAAAATTTGTTATGCTCATCTCGCAGATAGGGCATTTGTAGTTTTGCCTTTTTGCAAGTTTCTGTCTGCTTTTAATACTGTTTCTGTTAAATTCCTTTCTGTCTCTTTCCTCAAAGTAATCTTTTAACTCAGTATTGTATGGGCTTGCTTTAAATTTGATGAGGGGATGCCTTATGATGGGTGTCCATGCCAGTTTTGTCAGCTGTTTGGTTTCCTTGGGTTCGGTTAATATCCATCTGTCTTTACTTTGTCCTGCTTTATCTGGCTTAAAGTATTTCTGCCTTATCCATTTCATACTCTTTTTGGGATGCAGATTTTTGAGAAAGTGGATAATTACCCCAAATACGTGTTGGTCTATTCTTTCATATGTCAGTTTGGCTACCCATGGCGACCAATAATTGGCTGTTCCTGTTATTATAGGATTTAGTTTGTTTACCAATGCACTGGCACTACTGCCATACAGCTTTTTTACCTCTTGTGAAATCGTCTCCTTTGCCTTTTTTACAGAGTCTTTTGATGGTTTTATCAGCAGTTTGTCTTTCTGGCTGGTCCTATACATCCTTACATTAAACCCCAAGAAATCAAATCCCTTATTTACGTTTGTGACTTTTGTTTTCTCTTCCGAAAGTGTTAAACTCTAGTTCTTAGGTATGGCTGTAGCCTGTCATATGTTTCTTCTGCATCTTTCTCCTTGTTACAGATTATCACAAAATCGTCTGCATAAAATATGAGGGTGTATGTACTGATGTTTTCATATCCTATGACTTTGCCTTTCCGATATATTGGTTTGTATTTTATACCAAGAATCTCTTCCATTCCGCATAATGCTATGTTTGCAAGAAGTGGCGATACTATACTTCCCTGCCCAGAACCGAACCCAGTTTCTGTAAAGACACCATTGTCTACAAATCCTGCCTTTAACCATCTTCCGACCAGGCTTTTGTATGGAAAGCCATTTATTTGTCTCATGATGTATTCATGATTGAGATTATCAAAACAGCCTTTAAAATCACCTTCAAATACCCATCTGTTTTTTCCGCTCCAACATGATAGAAATATCCTTTTCAGGGCATCATGGCGACCTCTTTTATACTGAATCCGTAAGAGCTTGATTCAAGCTTCGCTTCCCATTGGGGCTCAAGGGCACATTTGATGATGTTCTGGTATATTCTGTCTTTTATTGTTGGTATGGAGAGTGGTCTGAGTTTTCCATTCTTCTTTTTGATATATGTCCTGCTTGACGGTTTGGGTCTGTGGTTCCATATGTTTTTGTTAACCATTGATTCGTATAGTCCTAAGCGTTCTGTCCCTGTAAGGGCAATTTCTCCATCAATTCCAGCTGTCTTTTTCCCTTTGTTTATCTGTGTAACCCTTTTGATAGATAACAGCAGTACTGATTTACTTCTGATTAGAATTCTTTGCAGATTTCTTACTTTTCTTTTGTTTCCAAGGCATTCGGCACGGTATATCCGTCGCTACATTCTTTCTACATATCTCTTAATCTGAAGCCAGTTTAATTGCTCCCACTTGATATTGCGGGGTAATGTGGACTTCATTGAAGTATTTCGCATCTGTTACCCCTCTTTGAAAAGTCTGTTTTCCGTTTTATTCCGTGTTGATTACCAGTCGGAAGTCTGCACTCTTTCTGCAGTACAACAGCAGACATATCCCAACTGTTGCTATACTTTACGATGCTTACAAATACACCATACCATCCTTTCCCTTGCCCTCGGTTCTTATGGATACTAAATCCCCGATTAGGCTTTTCCTCATGCAACCTACCCAGAGATTACTCTCTACGCAGTTTCAGACGGGAATATCCCCCACTACAAGGATAGAAGCTTTTGCTTCACTAATTTTTCAAGAAAAAGTCCCCTCTTGTCGCAACTGTCCTAAATATAAATTCGTTACTTAGACTTTTATTAATAGATATCGTAATTAATATTAATTATATAGTATAAAAGGATATGATTCAAGTAGTCAAAAGTAGATTTTATTTCTGATTTGTAATATACTTCTGAAATAATTAGTATATTGTCTTTGTTTTATCTTGAAAGTGTCTTATTTATAGTAAGTCGAATTTTTAACATATAGCATAATTATATAGATTAGCTGTGTAGCACTCATGCGGAAATAACAGAATCGCCGATTTATTATAAAATCGTCGCTTCTGTTGTTTTATAGTAAATGAACTTTATTTCAAAAACAATATAATTTGTGAATAAAAATATTTTTATGCCTGTTTTATTGCAATTATATAAGAAATTATGAACTTATACGACTTGATTCGACATTGCATTAAAATATGGCTACGAAACGCCAGAATCTTTTTCACGAGCTTTTCAAAACATGCACGGAATAACGCCTTCATCTGTGCATAATGAAGGTGTCAAGCTGAAAGCCTACCCTCGTATTTCCTTTCAAATAAAATTAAAAGGAGCTAAAGAGATGAATTATCGTATTGAAAAAAAAGGAGCATTTCAAGTTTATGGACTGGAGGATGTGTACTCGTTTGATGGTATCAAAAACAATCAAGGACGCTCAATTCCTGAAGTATGGCAGGATATATGTCAAAACGGAGAGTTTGACAAGCTTGTAAAGTCTACAAATATTGGTAATGAGTGGCATGAGGAAGCTGGATTTGGGAAAGAGATTGGCAGTGTATTTGCTTTTGATTCTTATAAGTTTGCAGGGAATGACTGCTTCCCATACTTAATCGGTTGTTATAAATCAGCACAGAGTAAAACAGACGGCTATTCAGTGGTTGATGTTCCGACTTCAAATTGGGCTGTATTTTCTACAAGAGATGATGGCGCAATTCAGGAGTCTATAATTTAGGTGAACTTAAAAATCGTATATTCAGTGAATGGATACAGACAGCTAAATACAAAATTATTGATGGTGGAAACTTTGAAATGTACTGTATGGATGATAGTGGCTATGAATACTGTGAGCTTTGGTATCGTGTTGAAGAAAAATAATAAATTACATCAATATCATGAAATTGAGGATGAATAATTAATGTTTTAAACCTGCATTGCCTATAAACAAGTAAAGAGGATACTTCTAAATAAAAGTATTCTCTTTTTTATGCAGACTTTTCATAATTATCTATATGTTTCTATATCAAAATCAAACTTAACTGTTCTACTTGTACAATATGCTTTAATAATATATAATTATCAGTAATTGCTTTTCAAATTACTGATAAAAGGCGTATCTTTTCGCGCCGTAAATCCGATTATCAGTATGTCTTTATGCATGAGGCGTAAAATTGGAGGTAGCAATATGCAGGTTATAGCAATTAATGGAAGCCCAAGAAAGAATTTCAATACTGCCGCATTGCTTAAGCAAGCAACTAATGGGGCAGAGTCAGTTGGAGCTGATACAGAAACGATACATTTGTATGATTTGAAATACAGCGGGTGCATCTGCTGCTTTAACTGTAAGCGAAAACAAGATGCCGGTTTAGGGTACTGCGCCGTTCAAGATGAGCTTTCTGCTGTTCTTAAATTAGCATAATGCCATGAGCAACTAAGGTTAAAGGTAACTGGGCATTTATATTATCAATGTAATTATATAATTTAAAATCATTGGCTTGAAAACGGAAAAATAATTGAATATAAAATGGAGGGCAGCTATGACAGTTGAACATATTGCAGGTTCATTAGAAGATATAAGATTTGTGTCGATTGAAGCAAAACATAACGATAAATGGGTTTTATGTTTTCACAAAAAAAGGCAGAAATGGGAATGCCCTGGAGGTCATGTGGAAAAAGGAGAAACACCTCTTAATGCCGCCAAACGCGAATTATTTGAGGAAACTGGCGCAATTGATTATGAATTGATTCCTGTCTGGGATTTTCAAAATTTTGCCGATGATGGCACATTATTTAATAATGGGCGGACATATTTTGCACGTATAACAAAATTTGCAGAACTACCTTCGAATGAAATGGTTGAAATTAAATTTTTCGATGAACTACCTGATAATGTTACATATAATAAAGATGAAATGACAGAATGGTCGCAAAAAGCAGAAAAATATGCATCTGCACATTGGGAATAGTTAATTGTGTTCATTTAGTTATATTTTCGGAGGTAAAATAAAAATGGATAATAGTATCATAAAAACAACAACTTTCCGCAACAATCCAGGTTGTAAAGTTTTTCTTGAAGAAAAACAGGATGGTCAAAAACATGTCCGTAAATTATATATAGACAATAGAGCTAATGATGAGGAATGGGATGCATTGTGTTATCTGTACAGTTCAGGATTTAACGTACCTAAACCGTATAAAAAAGACGAGCAAGGCATGTATATGCAGTATATAGACAATGGAATGCTTTGGGATAGCTACCAAACTGCCGATGCCTTAACGCAATTAGAATTACTTGAAAGGTTTACAAAGCTGTTATTTGATCTGCATAACATAACCCCCAAAAGTCCACCAAGCTTTAATGGATTTATTCAAAATGAACTTGCAGAAATAAAAATGATTATAGAAAAAAAGCAATTAGATAAATATTTAAAAATCCATGATAAGCTTATAAAATTATCTGTAAATATTAAAGAACGTCCATCATGTTATATACATAGAGATTACCATGTATGGAATGTTTTGTTAGATAGCAATTTAAAGCTATATCTTATTGATATGGAATTAACACAGGGCGATTATCGTTTTGATGTAGGATGGACATATATGCTTCAAAGCCGAAGCGCAGTTCATGATGCAAGACATGGTGAAATTGCACAAGCATTTTTATCAGGATATTACAAGCTAAAGCCTGAAGCCTGCGATGATATTGACTTTTTTATGCAATTAGCTAATTTACGATGGCTTGTTAATGTAGCACCAGATAAAAAGACAGATATGCATTGGTTCCCTGAAATGATGGCAGTAGCGGAACAAGCTATCGCAGAATTTCTTAATCATTAAAATTATATAGTATACTACATAACCATTAGATTTACTTATAATCGGATTTATGGCGCAAAAGCGTACGTCCTTTATCAGTAATTTGAGAAACAATTATTGATGTTTATATAATCGGAGGATATAAAATGTCGGAAAAAAAGGTTACACCAGAGATTGAGGAAATAGCAGAAAATTTGCTTGATGGAGATAAATTGAAAAATTTTTTAGATTTTAATGAATTTTTAAAGAACAATAAGTTGTCAAAAGGATCAACGGCAAAGGCCGCTTGTAGATGGATGGTAAAATATAAAAACAGAAGACTGTGTCATTTAATGGCTTATAAAGATTTTTGGGCTATAAGCTATTATAAAGATAAAGAAATATTTGAAAAATGTGAAAACTATATAACAGATGAATTGAAAGAATTTATTTTAAAGAATATCAATACCGAACCGAGTTGTAAAAACAACAAAGGTGGTGCATGCAAAGGTATTGAAAACATAAATATTTTAGGGAAAATGTTTGACAGAGTATGCGGGTGTCATATGCTTATGGTGACAAACCCCGATGGCAAAGCTCTTGAATATGCAAAAGAAATAGTATTGATAAATAAAAGTATCGTTGACGATATTGTGGTAGGTAGGGCATAAAGAATAAGCATTAGAGGGTACAACAATGTTTTTAAGATATAATTATATAATTTATGTAATATACCAGGAGGGTGCTATATGCCAAAAACAAAACTACAGCTATACTTGAAAAATTGCGACCAGGCAATAGAGCTTTATCAAAAAGCATTTGATGCTACAGTTGATGTAATCTATAGAAATGAAAAAAATCTAATTGCTCACGCTGAAATAAACGTCTTTGGTCAATGTGTAGCATTTATGGAGCAAGAGTCAGAATGTATTACTGGAAATACAATGCAGTTCAGCTTTTATTTTAATAAAGGCGACGAGGAAATCATAAGAAAAGCATATGATGTTCTTAAAGATAATGCAAAAATTGAATTGCCATTAGGTTCTTGTGAGTGGACTTCATTAATTTTTTGTCTTATTGATAAGTTTGGAGTAAATTGGTCGCTTTGTATTGACTAATAAGCATTGGAGGTATTTACAAATATGGAAACGGATAAGATATTTAATGATATAGTAAACAAACTAGAATTAGGCTTTATAACCACTCCTGCTGAAAAAATTACTGGTGGTTTTATGCATAAAATGTACCGTTTGGTAACCAATAAAGGTAAATATGCCATTAAGATGTTAAACCCTGTTATTATGACCCGCCCTGATGTGTTTAAGAACTATGAAACTGCGGAATACTTAGAAAACAAATTACAAAATAATGATATTCCTATTATCCCTGCTTTGATTTTCGGCGGTAAAAAAATGCAATTTATAAACAATCAGTATTATTATATTTTTAATTGGATTGATGGGAAGGCACTAGATTCACAAGAAATAGAGCAAAAGCATTGCGAAATAATCGGTGCGGTTTTAGCAAAAATACATAAAATTGAGCAGACGGATAAAGCCACCATGAGAAATGAAATAAATATTGATTGGGATTCCTATATAGTGTCGTCAAAAGATAAATGTCCTGAAATCACAGACATATTAAAGGATAATAAAAAAATTTTATACAAAAGCCAAAACGAAGGAAACATCGCATTAAAAAACATTCCCGATATAACTGTAATATCCAACGGCGATATGGACAGTAAAAATGTGTTATGGATAGATGGTAAACCTAAAATTATTGATTTGGAATGTTTGAATTATGGCAATCCCTATATGGAACTTTTCCAGTTGGCATTATGTTGGTCGGGGTATGAGCATTGCCGGATAAATTATGAGTTATTAGCGAATTTTTATAAAGTCGTATATTAAGGTGTACGGAAATCTTGAAATTGATTGGAAAGATTTGTATAGCAGTAATTTGGGGAGGCTTGAATGGCTTGAATACAATATTAAAAGAGCCTTGATGATCGAATGTGAAAATGAAGAAGAAAGACAGCTTGGTGTGGGACAGGTTAAAGAAACTATGGAACATATTATTTATTATGATTTAGTGAAAGATGAATTATTAAGAGAATTATATAAAATGGGGTAAAATTGATTTAGTAATGTTCGAAATATCACAAAGATATTGTTGTTTAACAAAAATTTATTTGCCATAAAAAACAGAAGCAACGATTTTGTAATAAATCGTCGCTTCTGTATGAGCTTAACGCAATAAATCTTCATAATCATGCAATAGAGTGAAAAAGATTTGCATTAAAAATGCTTATAACATACGATACTTTTCAGAGAGCAGCACATAAAGTGTTATCCACTTGTTGGGTTCGCCAACCTTTCCTACCTCAAAATATGGATCCCACTTTGTATTAAGCTTGAATCTATCCATGATTAAGCTGACAGTATCTGAACTTAATAAACTATTATAAGCTTTTTTTACTTCGGATTTATCTTTTGACATATCCAATAGTTCGGTCATTGTGCGGTATTTCACTTCTGGGTTTTCATCTTCAAGAAGCCAATTAAGTATATTATTCATTGATGTGTTCCTTTCTATAAGCTGCAGTATCAAGCTGAAATGCTTGGAAAATTACTTTAACATATTTTCTAGCTCACGAATATTTGCGCCGACATCACTTTGTTTATGAGCATCGGAAGCTGTAGCAATATCCACATTGTTTTTTCTGAAAACAGATAATAATGCTGTGTTTAATCCTAATTCTAGACCTGAGTTATAATTCAACTTTAAACCCCCGCTGTTTTCGGCATACATACCGTGTCTGCATAAAAGATTAGACAATTCATTGTATAAGTCTGTCAAATCGAAATCGGGTGTATATCCAAAACACTTTATTGAATCAGGGTGTGCAAGACCAGTGAAAAGACCACTTTCGCATAGTTCGCACATTATGTGATAATATCTTTTGTAAACTTCATCTACATTCACGTTTTTCCAAAGATCTTTTTGCCCTGGATGGTCAAATCCCCATCCATCAATCCAATGAACAGAACCTGTTAGAAAATCAAAATCATATCTATTAAGAATATTTTTTAATATGTCCGCAGTCTCAGGAATATAGCAGACTTCAAGACCGAATTTAATTTTTACAGGATACTGCTCTGTTTTTATGCTTTTAATAAAATTTAAATACTCTTTAATCGAACCGTTCATTCTTTTACATATCCAATTTTGTTGATAGTCGTTATATGATTTTATTGGTTCATACACTCTTTCAAATTCAGTAAATTGATGAGTGTGTTCAAGCAAGTATATTTCATCAAGTCCTATTTTTTGAGCGGCTTCAATAAAACCCTCAAAAAAATCCATCGTATAACCGCCACCATTTCCATGTAAAAAATGCACATGAACATCCCGCAACATTTAACCACCCCACAAATTATAAATTTAATAATTTACACAGAATTTTTCGGGTTTTATTCTTATAAAAAACACATTTACCATATATCTCGAAACTATCACAGCATATTTTAATAATGAATCTCAATTTTGTCGATTTCATGAAACTTTATATCCAAAGCAAATACTTTGGATTATGTAAATTCGTTACTTAGACCTTTATTAATAGATGTAGTAATTAATATTAATTATATAACATGAAAGTATATGATTCAAGTATTCAAAAATAAATTTTATTTTTGATTTGTAATATACTTCTGAAATAATTAGTATTACTCAGGCGGTTAAAAATCGTTGTTTTCCAGCTGTAAAAATCATGCTTGTTCCAATCAAGCTCGTAGCGAGCTTGAATATATGGATTTTCATAGCTGGAAAATATACGATTTATTACCGCCTGAGTAATATATTGTCTTTATTATGTCTTGACAGCGGATTATTTATTGCAAGTCGAATTTTTAATCTGAGCTTTATTTCTACATTAGAAATAAAGCATTAAGTTTGTTTCTTGAAAAATATTCGTTCATATTATATAATTAATATTATCATATAAAACATTCTGATAATCGGATTTACGGCGCAAGAACATGCGCCTTTTATCAGTAATTTGAAAGCAATTACTGATAAGTTTATATTATCAGTATATAAAACATACTGATAATCGAATTTACGACGCTAAAAGATGCGTCTTTTATCAGTAATTTAAAATGCAATTACTGATAAGTTTATATTATCAGTATATAAAAACATACTGATAATCGGATTTACGGCGCGAAAAGATGCGCCTTTTATCAGTAATTTGAAAGACAATTACTGATAAGTTTATATTATCTCTATTAACAGGAGGAAAAAATGACAACAACACATAAACCGAAATTTGCCGATGTGATCGGAGACTTTGTAAATGATCAAAATTTAAACATAGCTTTAGATTTCATTTGCTATTTAAAAATTAATAAAATCAGTACCCAATGGACAAATACGAACACATGGAAAGCGGTTAAAAGAGGCACAGCGGTTTGCTACATTAAAACAAACATGGAAAATGGAGGTTCGTGGGTTGTTATACCACACTATCATAATACCTACATAGGCTTCCCAGATAAAGCGGCAGACCTTGTTCCTGGTACATTAATAAATGTTGAACCAAAAAACAAAGCATATGATGAAATTATTATTAGCGAAAAAATAATGGACATGATATGTTCGAAGATTAGTAAATGTACGGATTGCGGCAACAAAAAGAAATGTGCGCCAGGAATAAAAATAAATTGGTGGGGGAATGAATTGAATAATCGGTGTAAATTTATAAACACTGTTTTTATTAATCCCGATTTCGATGAATTGCAATCTTTGAAAACATTAATAAGTATATTTATTGATAATCTTTAACAACCCCAATAAGTATTTTTTAGTGTAATTAGAATTTTTAACCTATAGTATGATTATGTATATTAACTGTGTTGAACTCATGCAAAGACCAGAAGCGACAATGGGCATACACCTCCAGCAGACGGTAAAATTAAACACAGTTGTCTTAGTCAATGGCGGATGCATATGTGGGAATATTTCTGTAAAAAAGAGTAATTGGAGGTCTACATATATGGAAAATACAGAAGAAGTAATTGATAAAGTAAAAAAAGGATTCAATAATGCGCTTTTAAATTCGGCATATCGTGAAGCTTTAAAAGATGATGAACACTTACAAAAAATTACTCAAAGCATTAAAGTTGAACCTGACAGTAAAATACTTGATTTAGGGACAGGAGCTGGATATATAGCTTTTTCACTTGCAAAGAGGTATCCAAATTGTCAAATAACAGGTCTTGATATAGCAGATAATATAATAAAAGAAAATAACAAGAAGGCAAAAGAAGAAGGATTAAGTAATTTACATTTCATTACTTATAATGGTAAGTCGTTACCATTTGAAAATAACAGTTTTAATAATATTATTACTCGTTACGCATTACATCATTTTCCTGATATCAATCAAACATTTGGCGAGATAAGTAAAATAATTGAGCCAAACGGTCAGTTTTTTATTTCTGACCCTACGCCTAATGAAGATGATGAATTTCGAATCATAGACAAATATATGAATGTAAAAGATGATGGGCATGTAAAATTATATGATAGAAAAGAGTTTGAATCCTTGCTAAACAATCATGGATTTATTCTGGATAAATGTTTTTACACTGAAATGCAAGTACTTTTTCCAAAAAAGGAGAAGTATTTGACGATTACCTCTTCAATTAATGATAATATGATAGACAGTTATGATATAGAGATAATAGAAAGCAGGGTTAAATTGATTCTAAAAATTTTAAATATGTCTTTTATAAAGTTATCTGGAAGTGACAGATATTAAGCATAATACTGTTAAGCTTCATAATGAGTTTTAACACTTAGTTATTAATATTATGTAACATAAACCTGTAAACATAAGTTTATGGGTTTTTCATTTGGAAATACCTTAAATCAAAGATGCATTTATGGAATAATGATATTGCCGAAGAATTACAATATTTATAGCTTGTTCTGTCATTTTTTATGGATTTTTCCTCCAGTGATTGATATTGCGTATTGCATTTATATTTATAATGCATTTAATTTTCAGCAAGTTTAAAAGCGATTAGTTCATAAGGTTTGCTGACTTTTTCAGAATATTGATAAATTTCATCATGTTGAGCGGGAGTTAATTCGTTGTAAAAAGGATGGTCTGCAACTTTATTGAATTGCTGTATTTGAATTACAACGATAGTTTGATTCCAGGGAGTGTTATATTCTACACCTTCTTTATATATACCAAGTTCTTTATATACCCTTGTTGTATAATAAGCCTTTCCTAGATTTAAGCGGTTAATAATCGAAGAATATTCATTTTGGGGAAAAGTCATTAAAATTTGCTCCATTTGTTTCTCTCGCTTTCATACATAATATATATTTTATAGCAAAACTTAAAAATCATCATTGTACCCATTAATGCTTATTAAATGATATATCATATCCCTACATTAATGCTCTACGCATGATTACTTTTCCATCTTGCCATTTTTGACGCGTTCAAGTGCTACAGCTCGTCTTACAGCGCTTTTGCCTTACCACCTTTCGCCTTTAGCAAGATCAGCGCACCAACTCACGCAATAACATTTGCATTCCAATCGAAGAAGCAGTAGGAAATGACATACTAGATACTTCAGCAGATATGTTAGGTGAGGAAAAGAAAGAGGAAGAAATGCCAGAAAAAGAAGTAACAGAAGATGAAATACCAGAAGAAAAAATGATAGAAGTAGAGATAACGGAAAAAGAAATATCAGAAGAAAAAACATCAGATGAAGATAATATAACCGATTCAGTCAGTAACAGTGCAAAAATTACAAGCACATTAAATTATCCACAAGCCAAAATAGTAGAAAGCATTGAAGGAAAAGAATTAAACGCATTTGATACCATTGAAAAAACTGCTGAGGTTTTCTTTGAAGCTGGTGCTAAGATACATTCAGCAATTTTAGCAAATGAAGGAGTTATTTATTTTGGTAATGAGAGCAACGAATTTTTAGCAGTGGATATAAAGACTAAGCAACAGCTTTGGAAATATGTAACCGATGATACTGTTCAAACTCTTCCTGTTTTTTCGGACGGGAAAATTATATTCAATGCAGGGAACAGCTTGTATATTTTGAACTCGGAAAACGGCGATGAAATTTTCAAAATAACTCATGATACTGATAAAAAGATACGGCTGAGCTATGAGAGTTATACATATAATGATACTGGAACAGCAGTATCGGGCGGGATTGCTTATTATATTGCACTAAACGGTGATTTAGTAGCGGTTGATATAATAAAAGGTGAGATAAACTTTACAATCCCCGCTACTAATGTAGGCGCGGCAGGATCTGGAGTTAATATTTATGATGGTAAGATTTACTGGGTTGATAATAAAGGTGTTTTAAATTGTGCTGATATTAACAAGCAGGAATTATTATTTCAATTTAATATGAATGATAAAATTTACGCTCCTATGCATATAAATGACGGTAAGATATATGTTGCTGGAAGAAGTCGCAGAATTTATTGTATTGATGCAGGAAGCGGTGATTTAATATGGTCATCCTATGCGGATGATAAAAGCACATGGTTTTCGGGTGGATCTGTATGTGTTGGTGATATAATATATACCGGCACATCTGACAGAAGAGCTGTGTTCTCATATGATAAGAACACAGGTGAATTTTATCGAATGTATCCTACAGAAGCAAATGTTTATACACAGCCTGTATTAAACGGAGATAACGTGATACTTGCAGTGACAAATGTTTATAACTTTAAAAGATCCTATATAATGGAATTTGATACTGCAAAACACATAAAACTTTGGCAGGCAATTATAGATGATGGAGTTTTGTCGTCTCCAGTGGTTTATGATGGAGTTGTATATTTCGGGTCGGAGTCTGGTAATGTTTATTGTATTAATTTGAAATAGATAAATACTTTAGAGGTATTATATTCGATTGTATTAGAACATTCTTAATGAGTAATATGTAGCATCAGTGATTATATAGTCGATGATAAATAAAACACTTATTAGGACAATCATATTTATATATGCTTACATGCCTTCCTTAAAACACAGGGGATTACATAATGTAATCCCCTGTGTCAGTTTGTAGGCAACTATATAGTTGGCATTAAATAATGCTAATACTTTGCAGTCCGAAAAGCCATATACGCAAGCTTTTCAAACTGCAAAGCATATCATTATTAAATGCCAAATATATAGATTTGATTTCGTCCATCTACTTACCGCATTCTTTTTCTGCCAATAAGGCGTAAAATGTCACCCATTTGCTTGGTTTATTCGGTTTCTCGATCTTTATATAAGGTTTTGTCAGAGAGCCTTCTAATATATATTTACCATTTTCATTGCGTTTACTGTTAAGCAGTTCCCATGCTTTCTCGCATCCGTTTTCGTTTCCTTTCCCCAATACCGATAAGGAATAAAGAATCATATGCAAACCTATGCGTGTGCATACGGGAGGATGAAATGTTGTTCCATGTACTTTTACTACTAATTGAGAAGAATTATCATGACGATATAAAACATCTCGATTTAAAAAATAATAAATAATTCCTTCAGTTTGCGAGCAATCAATACCATTTTTATACATTTCTGCTATGAGTAGCAGATAGCTTGCTGTCATTTGGAAACAACTTTTATGTGGAACATTAGGTTTCTTTATTTTGGGATTTTTACTGGTACAAGGATAACCGCCGTCGTTTTGTTGTGTGGCTAGAATAAAAGGTAATTCTTTATTTACAACAGGATTGTCAATATATCCAAGTGCGATAAGATTACGCATTAAAAATCCTCCGCCGCAGCCATAAAGGAAGTTTACATTTTCAATAAGCTTATGTACATAACCGTCAATATTAACATCATTACGTGTTAAGCCATATTCTACTAGTGCACTGAGTGCATGAGAATCAGAAAAATCTTTGCCAATATCAAATAATGCCATAACTGATTTTAATAAATCTGACGACAAAAGAGCGTTATAGGTTAATTTAACTTCATCGCTATCTTTTGACATATTAAGTATTTCAGTTTGTGTGCGATATTTAATGGCAAGATTATCATCTTCTAATAACCATTTGATAATTTCATTATTCATTTATTAACCTCTTTTTACTTTAATCATATCACATTTAATATGACAACTATGTGTCATATTATAAAATATAAATAGGTACTGAAAATTTACTTTGTCCTAGCCATACCATGAAAAATCCGTATGGCTATTTTGTTTATAAAACAAACAATGCCTATAATATAAAAGATAGTTCTGCTATACTAATTTTATAATGATATTTGCATGAGGGTTATATCAAAATTTTATAACAAAATATTATATTTGAAAGCGAGGATTTTATATGTCTGTTACCTTTAGAAATTATTCTCCCGAACCTTTTTTCACTGATGATTACTGCAAAGTCCGTGACTTCCTAATCCGCATTAACGCACAAAAATTAACTACACCTCGCATGGTGTGGACTGCATGGGAATGGGCGGTTACACATGGAGGTCGTGATCAAGAAAATCTTGCCAAAATTGGCTTGTGGGAAGATGACGGAAATCTTGTAGCACTTGCAACCTATGAATGTCCGTTAGGTGAAGGATTCCTATGTGTAGATGAAGCTTATGCTTATTTGAAACCCGAATTGATTACTTATGCAAAAGAAAATCTACATGATAACGGAAAATTAATTTTATCGTTACCGGATGGCGATAATGAATTACTACGCTTTGCCATGATGCAAGGTTTTCGCCCAACCATGCATAATGATCATTTTGCTGTATTAGATATAGATATGATACAGCCTATAATCTTACCTGATGGCTTTTCATTTGTAAACTTGGCTGATGGTTGGGATTGGCAGTAATACAATCGTGTAATGTGGCGCGGTTTTGACCATGGGAGCAAACAGCCTTATGATGCCGAAACAATTACTATGCGTAAGCAGATGCTTTCAAGCCCTATGATTATTCCGGAATTGATTGTGGCTATAAAAGCTCCAGACGGTAATTTTGTTTCCCATTGCGGAATGTGGTATCGTCCGGGTGATTTTTATTGTATGCTAGAGCCTTTAGTAACCGACCCTGACTATCGTAAGATGGGATTAGGTAAGGCTGTTGTTCACGAAACCGCAAGGCGTTGCATGAACTTGGCGCAAAGCAAATGTTGGGTGCGATAAATCAACAATTTTACTGTAATATAGGTTTATATCCTATATGCACATATACTAATTGGGAGTTACAAAGTTCTATGTAAATCAAGAAAAAATATGAGGAAATAAGTATTAATATCTATAAATGAAATATATAAAATATAAAAGCAGATACTTAAATTTTAGGTGTCTGCTTTAGCTTATTGACGTATTTTTCATTAATTCTTTATACCACTGAGAGCGGCATGTTTGGAAGTGTGTATACGAGCGTGCTTTACACCGTTGTTAATTGTGGGAAAACCTTTCAGAAGAAATAA